>QLSS01000159.1:152623-168751 GCA_024372645.1 Trichomalopsis sarcophagae | reverse complement strand
TTTTTTCCAATTTTTTTAGTCGTTTAAAACTTTTTTATTATATAAATTTTTTTTTCGATATTTCCGTCCGCCATATTGGTTCCGCCACTTTGAATTTTCAAAATCTGATAACAGATTTATAATCAGCGACCTCGAAAACCTCTATATACAAACTTTCTACGAAATATTATGTATCGAATTACATATTTACAGTTATTTTGTGTTAGGGGTGGTTTACCCCCTTAGCTGTAATATTTATGAAAACACCGAAAGACGTCAACTAAATTTTGTTATTAAGGATGTTTAAAGATTTTTTTCAATTTTTTTAGTCGGTTTAAACATTTTTATTATAAAATTATGCCAAAAAATATATGTTTTCAACCCCTAAAAAATATAGGATGCTACCCTTACTCTTCAAATCACCATGAAATACTTGCTCTTTTTGTAAGAAATAACCTCCAATTTGTTTCATTGAAAAATTTTAATTTTAAGCCGAGATATTTAAAAAAAACGCTTTTTGGGGGTTAACTTTAGGGGAGGTTTTTACCCCTTAAAAGTGAAAATTAGCCGATAAAAAAAATACGTGTCTCTTATTTTTTCATGTTCTACAACATATATGAAAATCATCAAAATCGGTGAGTTCGGGTTGGGTACCTTTCCTTGTTAGTCAATATTAATAAAATTTGACATGCATGTATATTTTTGGATTCCGAATTCGGGAAAAACATTAATTTTTTATTTTTCTAACTATTTTTTTATGGCCAACTTGGCTAAGTTCAGTGCGCCGCTTTCAAACCCCTATGGTTCTTAAGATATCATAGTTTCAATTTTTTTTTTTGAAAATTTTTTGATTTCTCATATCTTTAAAACAATGCAGTCAAATGCTTCTAAATTTTATTTGGTGATTAACCATTATAGAATAGCTATTCGATGCAAAAATTTTAAACGATTTCGTCGAGTGGTTCTCAAGTAAAGAGCTAACATGTAAATTTTTCTTAAAACTGTTCCTTCCACTTATAGGGGTGTCATTGCACTTCATTAAAGTCCCTCCCTATTAATTTATGTCAAAATGATATATATCAGTATGATGACGCAACATATTAATCATAAACATTGACATATTGTAAAATATTAATAATACAATTGAAATATAAATAAAACTTTTCTTTTGTAGTTATCCTGTACTTAATTCCAACTTATTCAGATCCACAATATTTAGTATTATTTTTTAATTGCTCCTTCTGCAAAATAATCGAGATTGAAAATATTTAAAAAAGCATTAACATTGTATATTTAAATAATATTTTATCTATAAATTTAGTTGGAGGAATTTGAAGTGGAATTGACAGTGGTTTTGTATTTAATTTTTATTATATGAAGAGAGAGAGAGAGATATCCAACATGGCGTTGCCCACGTTGTCTCTCTCTCTCTCTCTCTCTTTCTCTCTCTCTCTCACTCTGTCGCACACACAGTAAGTTTTGGTAAAATTACTTCGCTAAGAGTAGTAAACCAATCCGACCTATGCCCAGCGCAGTTAATTTGCGACGGTATAGCAATTTTACAATTCAGTCTAGTAATTTCACACGGACCGAGCTTTGAGTTTTGTAGGTTATGCGATTTTACTACCGCGATAATAAAATCGCCAGAAGAAGGTAAATTCAGAATAACGCGGTAAATTTTAAAATTTTATTAGAATAAAAAATTAATTAGAAATATAATCATTATAAAATTAAAAGTAAATTATAAGGATCTCATTAATAAATTAAAGAATTTTATTAATAGTTTTACAAAATATACATACATATGTATGGAGATCTCGCGATCGACCATTTCGTCCCCAGGTGAGCCAGAACTGACATGCTATAAACCATATAAACCATTACACCCCCCCCCTCCCCAAGTGGGCCAGAACTGACATAGTTTATCTACTTACGCATATGATTTTTTTGAACCGCCACAGCCATAGGGTCCACTGCGTAAGTGCGAACCAAAGCAGTTGAGTAAAAACTGTTACGGTAGACTGTTTCTACACAATGTGTCAATACATTTGTGAAAAATTAGATGCATAATTCACCATAGTGCATATTAAACCGCCATAATATCAAATATCCAGTATATTACCTTTGAACAGATCTTACACTAACATGTGATTATTTTTATAGAATCACGTCACTGGTTATAAATGACACACAGATATCGCCTGTTTTTTGTAATAGAAGATAAGTATACTTATTTTGTGCTTAGCGTACATTTCCAACGTCAATTTCGAATTAAAGCTTTATTGAATTTAAAATATTTCTGATTTTTAAATTAAATTTATAGAGTAACGGCCTTGATGTACTAAGTAATCAGAGTAAAATCAAAGAAATTATTGCACTAATATCACATGAGAATTAACGCAGAATTATTCACTAATCTCATAAGTAATGAAACAGTATAAAAATGTTGTAACTTTACTCAAATATAGTAAAATAAGGGACATTTTGCGTTTGTGGTGTAAATAAAAATATAACAAATGAAACACATTACGAATGAATATTAGAAACTAGTGTAGTTTTTTGGGGTATTAATTAAATAAATGATCAGACTCACCATAACTCTCCGCGAAAAAATGTACGTCCGGCCTGACGTCGGCCCAGTACTGTGCACCGATATGCCAATATCGGCGCAGTGTTGGCATCAACATCGACCCGGTACTGACCAGACGTCGGAATGATAACGCCGAGCCGATACTGGCTTAAGTTCGGGTAAAACTAACGGGCCGACATCGGGCCGAGGTTAGTTGACAATCGGCCCGGTGCTGGCCCAGTAATAGCACAAAAAATAGTATAAAATACCCACGAAAAAATTACAACCGATCCAACTTCAGCCAAGTACTTCGCAAAAGTATTCTAAACGAAAATAAATATTAGACATTATTCTGAACGAATACTTGCACAGAGAACTTGGACAAAGTTGGATCGGTCGTAATTTTTTTGTGGCTTTTTTATATTTATATTGTGCCAGTATCGGGCCAATTGTCAACCAACCTCAGCCCAGTGTTATCCCGACGTCAGACCAGTACTGAACAGTGATAGTGCCAAGTCCTAATAAGCCGAAAAAATAAAAAATAAATTAATAAAATTCACCTAAATTTTCTGCCGATACTAGACCAGCATTGTGCCACTGTCGTAGGAAGTGGCTTATCCGTCGTCTTACAAATACTGAAACGCCCACAAGGGCATCAGCGCCGTATGGCTGAAAGCCCGCGGTCTTATAGATGAAAGTTTCTAAAAACCGCTTGGAGACGGACGAGACATAAGGTCTTAAAATATTTCTGTGAATGTGCCAGTATCGGCTCAGTGTCGTGCCGGTACTGATTATTTTTTGAAAATTGTGCAAATATGGATGCAGTACTGGTTCGGCACCGGGCCAATGTCGTCACGCTAGCATCGCGTGCCGATACTGGATTATTGTTGAACCAATACCGATTTGCCAATACTAATTTTGATAATATGTGAACTGTATTGGCCCAACTTTGGCCCCGAGTCGGTATGCCAACACTGGCACACCGTTACTGGGCCAGTATCGTTCCTACAACCGGGCCAGTACTGGGATTTTCCCAGTGTCGGCGATTTTTAAGCGGGTCTTGCCCAAGCAAATTCAATATATACGCACGAAACCGTCCTCTAGATGCATAGTATCTCCAATAAACTGAAATAAATAGAAGCTAGATTAAACACAAAGCAACAAGCTATTTTTCCATTCAGAAGAATTAACAAAATATTATGTAAAATGAAAGACTTATCTGATAGAAGCAACAGGTTTACACTGGGATATAGTGCCAGACTCTCACTTCTTACTCCTTTACAGTTTACTAAAAAAAAAAACACTTGAGAAGTTGCCAACAGTGTAGAAAATATCACAACGAACATTTGGACTACGGGTACGAACAACAATCACCGCACTTTGTTGTCAATAACTTAGTTGCAAATACGCGACGTGACGCAGGTAAGAGATTAGCCGCATAGCAGTGGATGACATGCATGTATGTGTGTTTGTCTTGCAGTGTCTATGACTCTTGGTCAAGTCAAAGAGCGTGAATGCGCGCGGAGTTTCAATAGAATTATATGCTTTAAAACTTTAATAAACGGGTTTCCAATCAAGCAATAATTATGAATAATTACAAATAAATAAAGGAAGATAAAATATGTTCTCAAATAAATGAATGATTCAACTTATTCTTTTATTAATATTTTATCCCTTAAAAGTTCTCTTAATCGCAAAAAATTATTTTCATGATACGTGCACGAAAAAGGCCACTTTCCATGCTTGAAATGAAAAATCGAGTTTTTCTTAGCAGCGGAGAAAAATTACTCCCTTGGGATGAAAACGTTTTTTCTCCCAAGAGAGTAAATTTTTCTGCAAAAAATTACTTCCTTCGAAGGAAAAAGTCTTTACCTCCTCAAGGAGTAGTTTTTTCCTCACTCTGCAGCCTATACAATAGATGTGTGTGTCAATATGTGTTTTCAAAATTTTCAAAATTTTCGAAATGTTTAAAATAATCAAAATTTTCAGAAATTTTTATAATAATCAAAATTTTCAGAATTTTGAAATAAAAAATTTCGAAATTTTCAATATACTATATTGTTTTACTTTGAAAAGTCCTCGAATTTCCCATTCCTTTTAAGTGGGCTATTCGTGCACTTATCATAAAAAGTACAGTGAGCAACAATGGGTGAGTGGCTTTTTCAGATTGGGGTGATGTTTTGAGCACGAGTGGGAGTCGAGGGCGCCCTCGACTCCCACTCGTGATAAAGAAATCGATATTTCCCCAAAATTTGAACTTAATTAAAGTTTTTTCTCCCCTAATCGTGGGACATTAAAACCCATTTTTTTTAGTTTTTGATTTTTAGCTTGAAAACCAGTCATCAAAAAGGTTTAAAATTTTTACAGCAGAAAGATATTATCGTTTTTTATTGTCATTTTTCAAATCGTTTGACAATTTAGTTTTGAAAATATTAATTTTATTTTAAATCACCTTTTTATCATAAAAATTGAACGGAATCTGGAAAATCTTACGGAAAAAAGTAGGCAATTTATGCTCTTTCAGATACACTGTTCCTACTATATTTATTAATTAAAAAAAAAGCTAAATTTTTTTCTGTAATTGAAAAATTGCTATAATATAGCTATAAAAAGATCAGAGTCATCAAAAAAAAAATGTTTCCAAATTCAGAATCAGAAAACATATATGCATGTAAAATTTGCATTAAATCAGCATTTTTCATTAATTAAAATTTTGTTTGACAATTTTTGATTTCGTTGTTTATACAAATTTTGTAAACTATGTTTTGGATGTATAGCAAGTTTATTGCCCTTGACTACCAGCCTCATCCTCGACCCTTCCTCCGCGGATTATCTTCCCCTCATTATGGGCTGTAAAATCTGAAGGTCTCCAAATTCTTTCACTATGATTTTTCCCGGGTAAATTTTTTCTACCTACACTTCCCCTATGGACGGTTTGGTGGTGGACACCCGGTATAGGAAGTCCTGGATACATGCACCAAAGTTTCTTTGATTCAATAACCATAATACGAAAAATAGACAGCCTACCGGATATATTTGTTACGATAACAACTAATCTAAAATAGCATAAGTTGAAAACAGTACTAAAAAAATTTGCGCCAGGAGCTTCATGCAATAATATTGCAACTATTACTGTTTGATTAGTTTATTGTAAATATCGAGTAATCCCAGCTGATATTCTTAGTGGAAATATTTTTGAAAAAATTATTGCTTATGTAATTAAATTTCAAAAAAGAGGTCTTTGACACGTACATTTATTGTTAGAATTGAATCATAAGTCACAATTAACAAATCCTGATAAGATTGATGAACACATTTCAGCTGAAGTTTCTGATGAGAATGATGTAGAATTACAAAAATTAGTATTCAAACATATGTTACATGGACCCTATTAAAATAAAAAAACACTATGTTATAATGTAGTTAACGAAACTTGTTCGAAAACATTTTGAAAAGTTTTGTGTGATGCAACGCAATTTGTAAAGAATGGTTTTCCTACCCATATAGCACGTAATCTTCCAGCAATATTGTCTGAAGGTCGCATTTGCAGATTTGTCAGATTCGAAAATATTGTAGTAGGGTTATATAACCATTAAACAATTTCCCTGCAATATTGCTGTACGGCATCATGTCCGTTTTTGGATTGCATTTCCAAAAGATAATGAGCATATTGTGACAATATTGCTCAAAGATTATTTGCAATATTGTAAAATATAGGCGAAAAACATTATATTAAAATAATTAAATAAGCTTTTTCAAGTGCTTCCATGCCCATTTTGGGAAGTATCTCCGGATGGTGGTCCCCGAATAGAACATGGGAGCCCCTAAAAAAGTATTGTATATGTATAGAGGAAGTGCAAAGATGTTTAACTCAAAGATAGGTTTATTTTGAATGACAGTTATTATTCACAATTAATAATATAAAGTTGCATAAAAATCAATACAACTTAAATAGAACGTTAATTAAAATATACTACATTTCCTCCTTCCTTTATAAAGATTTCTCGAATGATCATGGTGGAGAGTAAATAGTTCGTGATTTGCGTATCCGAGATGATCGTGGAATTGGTGGTATGTTTGGAATGAAAAATGACTGTTCTTGAGGTAAATGTTCAATACATTGATCTTGACTATGTAACGGAAATTCTTCTTGAAGAGTTGCAGAGGTAGATTGATTTTGGAATGAATCATTTACGGTAGGTGGAAGAGATGCATGAGATGTCGAGGATTGAGCTTTCGTAGAGATCACAATACTTGAAGATGGTAAATATTTTGAAATTAAAGATTCTTGAGTTGACGTAGCTTGTATAGTCGGTGATTCTTTAAACGATACAATCTGAGAAGTCGAAGGAGCCTTATATGATGGTATAATTACTTCAGTATTTACTTGTTGTTGTGCATTTATAGATCGTGAAGTTACGTCATTTTTGTAAAATCGAGTACGACGTCGTGTGCTTGTGGTGGGAAATGTTGTTAAATTAGCACCAATTTTATCTTAAAAAATGTTACTCTTTCTGGATTCTTTCTTGTTTCTTCCTCCTTCTTCTGATTTCTTTGTAAAAGCACGAATTTGATCGACGTCGTTTATACTTTTTATCTATGTAACTGATCTCGAGAATTCACTCAATTTCCGCTGCAAGAACCTTGTGTCGTATCCATTTTAAGTAAGGCTCTTTTTGTTGTACCCACCCATTTTTCTGCTTGACCATTTGCCGAAGGGTGATGAGGAGCACTAAGTTAGTGATATTTCACTCCACTTATCTTGAGAAATGTTTCAAACTCATCTGAACAATTGACGGCCATTATCTGAAACAACAATGCTAGGTACACCATAAGTAGCGAATAACTGATTGAGAATATCGATTGTAGCAGTGCTAGTACTGGAACTTTTACTATAAGTATCAGTGATTACTAGAAGCATTTTACCAGCTACTAATCCAGCGTAGTCTATATGAATACGTTCCCATGGACCTTTAGGGTATTCCCAATGATGTGTGTTGAATTTAGGAGTAGCATGAGCATGCTTGGCACACTCAGCACAAGATTTAGTAATAAGTTCAATATCTGCATCAATTCCTGGTCAGTAAACATATGATCGTGCCAAACCTTTCATTCTGACAATGCCAAAATGCGCTAAATGAATGTCGTTTAAAATTGCTTGACGAAGAGACAATGGAATCACAACTCAAAATCAAGCAATTTGAAGACTCAGGCTCTTTGTATCCATGAGGAGATAGATCTCGACCAGCTTCGAGTAGTTGAACAATTTTACCTAGGTTATAATCTTTACGAGTTTCCTTCGCAATCTGCTCTGCTCATACAGGAAACTGATCGATCTAGTGATCTTCGAAACTTTCAGCCCATACAATGATGTCGTCGAAAACATTTTCAACATTTTTTAGACCTTGTAAGATTTTTTTTAATCGACGTTTCCAAACAGCAGGAACGTTAGCTGCGCCGTAAACAGATCGTGTAGTACGAGCCAACCCATGTGTAGGAGTATTGAGGGTTAAAGCATGACTGTACTCGTCGTCAGTAGGAAGATGAGTATAAGCATGTATCAAGATGTACGTAAATTTTGGCTCTTTTTACTTTGTTGAAAATGTCACTAGGTTTTGGAATAGGACATTTATCTATTATTATACGTGGATTCAACGTAGGTTTATAATTTCCAGTTATACGAATATCACCTTTTTTTTAATAACGACGAGTGTAGGTGAAGCCCACTCGGAAAAATCAACTTTTTTGTAAAATCCAGAAGCAAGTTTAGCGTCAACTGCTTTAAAATATTTGTCGCGTAACATATATGCTATATCTTGGGCACGAGCAAAAACAGGAGAAGTTCCAGGTTTAAAATGTACCATAACTGAAGGTCCAGTAAGCTTTCCAGCTGTTTCACTGAAAACTTCAACGTACCTTGTCAAAAGTTGATCCAGCTGTGCTTGTTGACCACGAGTTAATAAAGATGAAAGCGTAGAAAGGGCATTAACCTTGAATGGAAAAAAGAGTTCGGTCCAATCAATTTCGTGACTGAATCGTGCGATCCATTCACGACCAAATAAGGAATCGTAAGAGCCTTGAATAACGTAGACCGGAAGTTGACGAGATGTATAACCAAATGAGACATTAACAGAGCAAGTTCCGATGCAGTTGAGGCGATGTTGCGAGTAACTCATAAATTTCTCAGAAGTTGGCTGTAATTGAAAATTAGGTTTGAGGTTACGAAGTATATCGCTACCAAGGAAACTATATGGTGCGCCAGAATCTAATTTCATATTTAATTTGTGGCCTTCAATGAGCACTTGAAGGATTTTCTTACCACAAGACTTATCAATAACGTGGATTTCTTCAACTACGTTGAAACGTTTCAATGTATCTATTTGTTGTGCAGGCTCTTCAGAACTTTGTATTCGAGAAGTAGAAAGCGAAGACAAAGCTCTGCAAACTTTTGCTATGTGTCCACGTTTTTTACACTTGTGACACTCAGAAGTACGAAATGGACACTCACTGCGTTTGTGACGTTCTCCGCATCCATAACAAGCGTACTGATCTTGTAGTTCACCATGATCTTGCATCCGAGAAGCACTGCGCGATGTATGTGAAGCATGCCGTTTATACTTGAAATGCGTCGTTGAATAAGATAGCGCATGTATCTTATTAGAAGTAGAGGTAACCTAATCCGCTATTTGACGAGTTGACTCCAACGAATGTGCTATTTTATAAGCGTCTTTGAATGTAGTAGGTTTCTTGGCAATTATTTCGTCGCGTATATCACGGTCGGTGAGATCATGTAGGAGCTGTTCAATCAGCATGCTGTTGAGAAATGTGTCGTAGTCGCAGAACGCCCCTTGCTTTAATCGTAGTGAGAAATTAGCAAAGGATTCATTCTGTAGCTGTACAATTTGTCAGCTAAAAAAAATTGCTATAAAAGAAAGTAGTTGACAAAATAAAAAAATAACTAATTTTCCGAATTCAGAATCCAAAAATAGACATGCATATCAAATTTTACAGTATACACACACACATACACACACACACACACACCACGCGGATAGCGGATGAGGGAGAGCTCGCTGGGGTATGCTTCGAAGGGTAGAGCAAAAATAAAATATGCTCCTTAGACCAAATCAGGCCGATGCATTTGCCGTGCAGTGCAACCCGTAAGCTACGAAAAGGAGATCCTGGGTGAGAAGGCAATCTGAGGTTGCGAACCAAAGTGACCCAAACCACCTTTGGCTCCCGCTGACGGCAAGACGTGAGGCTAGTCACATAGCCAGTACCGGTCAATCGGCTAAGGTGAGTGCATGATTTTGCTTGATGTTTGCCAGAAACTCTCCAGAGAGCCAAGCACTTTGTTTGGGGTAGGAGATTCAAGAGAGTAGAGGTGGGCTAGGGCAGTATCGCGTGCTATACTCTGGTATAATGTTCCCAGTCTGGCACCGCTTCCCAGTCATGTGTTAGGGCTATATCAGCTGCCTTTATAGACGGGGGGATCGACGGTGGTTGGACACAGACCGGAATAAAGACTATTTTCGAGCATGGAAAATTTAACCTAGCAAGAAAAGGAAGCAGGAAAAGGAGCTCTCGAGATCTGGGATACAATCCGGGATGCTGAGCTAGAACAAGAAAGCATGTGAGAGAAGATCAGAGATAGGCTAGGCTGGTGATGTTCAATATATATCGATAAGTCTGAATATCGATATTTTTGTTGCAATATATCGATATTTTTTATCGATATCTTGGTAATCAATTATTGTACGTATCGATTGAACTGCCGTAGAGAGCGGACGCCTTCGACTACAGCGCCAATCCAGAAGTACTAACCAATTTAAATCGCCAACCTCGCCATCCTTTAAAATCTAAAAGTGAAAAGATTATAAAAGAAAGCCAAATAATACCCAAGGAATAAAATAAAGAGGGCTAATCACCGACAAAAAGCCAACCTAATCACGGACACCAGGATAACGGCCTAAGACGGACTCCAATTTGCAACCAGCATCTCATAAGGCCTTTCACTGACGCAAAATCTATAACAAAGGTAACAGCCGCTTACTACAACTCGCTCTTTTGCCTAGATCGGAAATATCAAGGCAGATATCAAGCCATAACACACGGTTATACACTATAACGCTTAATAGTTTCCCATTTCCAATTGGACCTCCTAGCCGTAAGTGCAAGATGGAAGCTAAATTCCAAAATTAAAAAAAAAACAGATACTCTACACTAGCACAAGCACCCTACATCATATACATAGAGTATACACAAACAGACAAAAACATTGGAAAAATAGACACACTCAAACTCGGGGAAAAATTAATTAAATGGAATATCAATTTTGATAATGTGCGTAGAATCGGGCCCAAGAAAATCGAAATTACCTTCAACAAAATGGAAGAAGCAAACGCGATTGTAGATCTACAAACCGCGCTCCCCAATGACTGGATTCCCTATATTCCCAATTTTAAAGTTTTAAAAATTGGCCAGATATTTGGAATCGACACCGAATACTCTATAGAAACGCTCAAAGAAGCGATAGAAGCGACATACAGAGATGTAGAATTAGAACGCATATATAGAAAAGAAAAGGACGAACTCCTTGCCACGAGTACAATCAAATTATATTTTAAATTGACAACGCTTCCCGAAAGAATTAAGCTATTCGGAGTTGCTACTAAAGTATACCCATACGTTTTTAACGTACTACAGTGCAAGAAGTGCTACAGATACGGCCACGCGGCGGTTAATTGCGGATGAAAGCCCACATGCCCAAATTGCTCAATGGAACACGAGTTAAGAAACGGAGAAAAATGCACCTTCTCTCTCAGATGCATAAATTGCAAAGGAGACCACTCAGCCCTCGATAAAACCTGCCACAGGTATCTCGAACAAAGAGAAATTAAACACGCGGTAGCCACAAAAACATCTCAATAAAACATGCTAAAGACTTATTCAAAGCCGACCTTTTAAATCATTACAAGAATCATTGCACAGAAAGTCCATACTCTCAATCACTCATAAATCGCCATCTCATAAATCTCTCATAAATCCTATATGCACCAACCGACTTCGTAAAAATAACTCCAAATTTGTACAGCAAGGAAAAAAAATCTAGTCAAAAAAATAAAACTCTTCCAGCAACTTTAATTTTGTATCCTTTTATAAAAAAAAAAACGACTAAAAACAAACTTGAAACTTGTCAAGGAAAACAAAGTGAACCCAACTGTGATAGAAAGGAAAGTAGAACTCTAAACAAAATAATAAGCAAACTAGAGGATACGAATTTCCCTCCAAAAATTATCGTACAACTTCTTGCTCAAAAAAAAAAAAATCCCACCATGAAACAAAGCCCAAAGAAAAACGAAAGCTCCCTCTCAAAATCCAACCACAAAAAACTTCTCTAACTTAACATCCGGATAAATGGATAGTAACAGCATCAAAATCCTCCAATGGAATTGCCGTAGCTTGAGAGAGAAAAAGCAAATTTTAGAATTAACAATAAATGATTATGACGTAGTGTGTATACAAGAAACGTGGCTTAACAGCTCAGATATTATTAGATTCAAAAACTTCAATATAATAAGACAAGATAGACACAACCGGTGGCGGTCTCATCACCGCGATAAGCAAAGATTTAAGCTTTAAATGCATACCTTCTCCTGTGGACTTCGGTGGATTTGAAATAATAACCATCGAAATTCGATTATCTAATGAAACCCTAAATATAGTAAATATTTACCGAGACCACCGATACAAACTGGAACTTAAAAACATTACGGAACTAATTTAATTCCTAACGAAACTCAAAAACTGCATAATCTGCACTGATTTCAATTCGCACCATCTGCTATGGATCAGGGGAAAGCCAGACAAGATTGGAAAATGGCTAGTAGAAGAAACAATAAACACTGAACTAAAATCCTTAAACGATCCCTCTCAAGCTACACTAATCCCAAAACCAAACAACTCCCCAGGTTCCCCAGATATCTCTCTATTCCATTTAATTTCCATCAATCTCACTCATATAACCGAGTAGAAGGTGCTGGAGGATGGATTAGGTAGTGACCATCTTCCAGTACTTATCCACATCAAAAATAACAAACAGGAAAAATTCCAAACTCTACTAGAATCCAAAATAAATATCCATCAGTTTCCGGATAACTGTATTAACTCATACAATGATCTCACGTCCCTAATAATGAATTCCATTACCGAATATGGAGCGAGGATATCTACAGGAGAAAGAAAAATTACAAACCCGAAACCCGTTTGGTGGAACAAAGAACTAGAATCCGCCTTTCAAAATGGAAAAGAACTATCCATGAAATATCGCCAAGAAAGAAATACACATAACTTCTTAATCCACCAGAAAGCCGACCAAGAATTCAAAATCCTAGCGAAAAATAAAAAAAAAACTTTAATAAAAACTACTTGTCGTCCTTAGGCGTGAATACCCCGATTAATTCAATCTGGAAAGTAATTGACGGCCTTAAAGGTCACCTGAGTTCTCTGAAATCCATGGATAAGTTTGATTACAAGGACCCCAAAATTACGGAAACAATAGACAAACTTTGCACGGATAAAAAATTAGACCCCATAGAGATCCCGGAAGAGCCCACCAACGCTCACTTGGACTTGCCAATCACAACCTAGGAATTTCAAACCGCACTAGATAGCCTAAAAGAAAGATCGTCACCAGGTAAAGATATGATATCAAACGAAATACTTAAGAAACTACCCCCCAACGCTAAAGAAAAAATGACAGACATCTTTAACAAAATTTTAGAAAAAAGAAAAATCCCAGAGCAATGGAAAGAATACACCACAATTTTGATCCCTAAGCCAAATAATAAAGGTTTCAGGCCCATTGCCTTAGCCCCAAACACTCTCAAATTGTTAGAAAAAATAACAAAATATTGACTCGACTGGTATATCGAAAACGACCTACTACTGCCAGACTCTCAATTTGGCTTCCGAAAACTTAAGTCAACCCAAGACAGCACCACCCTTCTGGCCACAAACGCTTATCTCGCTATCTCAAAAAAGCAAGCCTTCGCAGTTCTCATGCTGGATAGCGAAGGAGCATTTGATAATGTAAACCCAAATATCCTAATAAAAGACCTCTTAAAACAAAAAATCTCCAGCAAAATCACAGCTTTTATTCAAAATATAATCATACATAGAAACATTGCATTTTACATCCAAAAGAAACATATAACAGACAGAACCACTTCAAAAGGCCTTCCACAAGGCTCAGTACTTAGCCCTCTTCTATTTAATTTATACGTACGAGACATTACTCAAAACATAGGTCTCTGCCAAAACCTGCAATTCGCAGACGACTATGCAATAGTATTTGCACACGCTGACCCCTTTTAAGCAACGTTACAAGTAGAAAGAGGAGCAAACTTACTCAAAGCATGGCTGCGAAAAAGAAATCTAAACATAGCTCCACACAAGTCAAACTTAATTATCTTCCATAACAGAAAAAAAATTCAAACGAACATACAGATTAAAATAGAAAACACAATAATTACACCAAAAAATCAGGTAAAATTCCTCGGAGTTTTATTCGATTCCAAATTAAACTGGACGGCGCGTATCAACAATATAAAATCTAGAGCGCTCAATACTCTCAATATAATAAAAGCTTTTTCCAATAAAAAATGGGGAGTACACCCCAAGATCCTAATGAGCACATATAAAGCACTCACAAGATCTATCTTGGACTGGGGACACGGGCCTAAAAATATGTCTCAGTCTACCCAAATTTGCATCCAATGCAGTGACTTTAAACATCTGTAAAGAACACACTCTTACACACCGACGAAATATGCTTATAGACAGATATCTATACAAAATAAGTAGCCTAAAATCACACCTGCTAATCCTCAAACTAGAGGAACTATCACAGATTATTCAGAAGAGGAAAAACACACACTCATGTAAATTAATGAAAACAACACTAAGTAGATATAATACAATTAAAAAAAACTTTTCGAATATTTTTCAAACAACCCTCCCAATATACTACGAATTCCCACTAATTAGTCAACAACAAAATATAAAATACAGCAACCTCCTTAAAAACACACAAAATCATCTGATTCTCAACTATGACCAAATGATCTTGAAGCGTGATTCAGAACACAACAGATTCTATGTAGACGAATCTGCAATTGAGCAAGCACATGGCTGCTCAATTTACCATGATAACACTAACTTTATAGCAAAATACAAAATCACTGGCTTAAGTACCTCTATGGAAAGTGAAATATACGCAATATTGGTAGCACTCAGGTTTATCAAGACTAACAAATTAAATAACAATGTAATATTCTCAGACTCAAAAGAAGCTCTTAACCAAATCACAGGGACAACGTTTCACTCAAAAACCCATGCAACTACCCTAGAATGCAAACTAAACATCTAATTTATCCAAAGAAACAATCAAAATATTAGTCTGGGTACCCAGCCACACTCAAATAACAGGAAATGTTATAGCCGATAGGGAAGTAAAAAGAGCACTAAACATGTCTAATCCCATAAACCTAAAGTCACACTGGCATGCAATATACGATAGAAACTTAACAGAACACCAATACACGTGGCACAACCAACATACACTAGAACTGGAAAAGAGGGATCTAAATACCTACACAAAATATCCTTTACCCACCCAAACAAACTTTGGACAATAACAACACACCTCACAAAAGCAAAACTCACTATATACTTAAGAGTCCTGACAAATTCACACTGCACACCAGAAACATTATTTAAATTTAACATGATCAACCACACAGAATGCACTTGCGGCTGGGGGCACTGTTATCTGAATCATCTGATTTGGGACGGCAACCAGCACATCGTGCTAAGAAAAGAATTTATAGAAAAACTTTTCAAATACGACATGTACCCACCACATAATACAAACGCGATTTTAGCATCAATGAACTTTGACTTCATAGACAGCTTCTGTGAATTCCTATTAAAATCCGGCATAAGAGAGTAGTTGGGAGGAATGGATGCGGTTCATATCAATCTCCTCCGGATGTCTCATTAGACACGCTTTTCTGCGGAGGTGAGGGGTCTGGAATGCGTCAACTTGAATCCGGAAACACAACAAGAGAAGCCAAACTGGAAGTATAAACAGAGAGTCGACGCCCGACACGCGGTCAGCAGAAGACATGGTGGAACATAACTACTAAAAAGCACAAAGCGCCACCTGCAAACCGCATACATACAGTACTGCTCCAAAACAAGTCAGCACTCAGCGCAATAAGGATCACAGACAACCAAGAAAAGTGGAACGTGCTACGTGAACACACCATATGCAAATATCCAAGAGGAAACAAGTTGCAAAACACAAATCAAAATAAACCAATTTTTAGTTTGTACTTGTCACCAATTGTCGGACTGGCGTGCAGTACGGAGCTCTAATTTTGAACTGACTTATAAAGTGCGCACAAAACCTTTTAAAAACTTAGTATGGTACAATATGTTTATGGAGATTTATAAACATTATATCTTAAAAGTATCGAAATTGTACACATAAAAAGTGGCGCTCGCTTGTTACGTCA
>QLSS01000159.1:127427-138511 GCA_024372645.1 Trichomalopsis sarcophagae | reverse complement strand
GAAAAATACTCGGAGTATTTTCCGACGATCGAAAAATACTCGGAGTATTTTCTGACGATCGAGAGATACCCAGAGTGCTTCTCGACGATCGAGAAATGATCCGAGTGCTTCTCGATCGTCGAGAAGCACGCAGAGTAACACTCGATCATCGGGAAGCACTTGCGAGTGCTCCTCGATGATCGAGAAACGCTCCGAGTATTTTTCGATCGTCGAGAAATACTCTGAGTATTTTTCCATCGTCGATGAACACCAGATTTAAAAACGGAGATCAATTGTCTGTACCCGAGCTTGCAAGCTCTATTCAGTAAATATATATCGGAGGTGTTTCGTGGGCGGAGGACTCCTCTCCGCCCACGAAACACCTCCGTTGCATGGAGCTGTCTCAGCTGCTTCTGTTGTGCTGGGTCTACGCGCGTTAAATAAGTGTTGTAATATGTGAATTTATACAGTTATAATACTTAAAACGGTACTCGTCGAGCCATCTACTGGTTGTCGACGATTTCGTACAGTCAGACAAGCTCACGCGAGAACAAGCGTATTGCGCATGCCTCGTGACTATACTCTAAACGCCTATACTACACTGTACACTCTCGTTCGTAGTGTCTGACTATACCGCGCTGTACTACATACTCTCTCTTGCCTGTAAGAATGCGAGTAGAGCGGATGTACTGTCGACTAGGCTCTCAAGCCTTTCAATATATTATTATCTAAACCTCTAAATATTATTATTTAATCCACGCATCCTTTCCAACAATAAGTACCAATAAATAAGGCCCGTGGAGGCGGCGGTATTCGCAGGAAGGAACAGGAATCGAAAGTAAGCAAGCGAGGTTTAGAAATGACGGCAAATCACGTAAAATAATAAGACTATGGTTATATTTGCTGGAATCTCTACGAATTGATAAAAGCATAGATTTCACAGGTGTGTGTACAACTAAAGATAAATTGTCACTTATCAAAGCATGCTAATAATTTAAATCAACTAACAAACAGTAATAATAAGAATTTTTGTTCTGTAAATGAAACATTCGAACACTAATATAGAAGCAAATAGTGGCGCGAGCTCTACGACTCCGTCTGCTTCTCAAACTCGCTTTCGTAGCGCTACCGCGCCAGTTGGTTTGACAAATTATATACAAAATGTTGTTCAATCTGAAATATCGCAAAAAGTGAAAAAATATGCATAGCATTCATGTAGAATCACTTTTCTTTCCTTGTAGAGTTGACCAAGAATTGGGCTGGGTTGGTAAGGCTTCGTTGTCGTTTACTATTGAGAGAAGTTCCTTAATGTTTCTCTGTTGTTGCGTCAACACTCAACATGCACCGGCGCGCGGCGTACCAGCACGCATGTGGAGTGCAGTGACTATTTAGAGATGAGGTGGGCATTAATAAGCGTCTTTAGACTTTCTTTGTTTTAGTGTGTAGGGAAATATATGTCAATGTGAGTTTGCGCTGGCGTGTCTGCATGCACACAAAAATTACTATATAGTGAACAAGCGTTCTGCATATATAGTCTGAGCATCAGGTTGTGCTGATCATCCCATACCAGGTCTATTATAGAATGTTACGGCGGACGTGCAATGTATCGCAGTGCTTGCTTTATTTGTATAATTTAGCAAGTCTTTCTCTATCTTATTAATTAGGAAAATAATGTTACGTTATAAACATAAATACCTTTATCTGACAAGTCGATATATTAGAGTCTATAATCAGATAACATAGTTTTTCCCTCCTTCCCTTATTCTGTTTTGCTGTAGAAAAATGTTCACAATTAGTCAACATAATGGTCTAGTATGATATCAAATACATCTATGACAAAGCAATACTACCTTTCGTATCATAACAGCGCATGTCTTTTTGATTCAATATTCTAACAATATAGTAGTGGCAACCAACTTGGATAATTTTCTAGTAAAATGGCGAAATGCTTATCACTTATACGGTTAGCTATAATTTAATCATTATATATGTCATCAATACAAAAAATATTAATAATAGCAATAAATCCTTTCAGTCAGACAAGGCAATTTTCAATCGTAAGCAAAAAATATTCAGTCTCTACTTAAGATTCTTCGTATATGAAAAACATACAATATTTAAATATTCATCTATACTATAATATACATATATTTCTATGCAGAGAGAGAGAGATAGAGAGGGCGAGAGAGACGCGGACAACGTCAACCGAGAGTTGCGTGAGGCAGCGAGCCTCGAGAGAGTGTGAGAGCGCGTGATTGTGTGTGTGTATGTGTGTGTATGTGTGTAAAGGAGCGGTGAAAACGAGTCGGCCAGGAGGCCGACAGCCGCAGTATGTAAGCCGAAGCGAACAATAAAGAGTTTGACTAGAATCAACGAGTTATTGTGATTTTCCGTCCCTTACACACTGCTGTAACCCGAACGGCAAAATCCTCGCAGAACTCCCTCCGAGATCTATTTAATAAAATAATAGTGTCGAGGCTTCGGGACTGGGTTGGGACACGAATTCTCACCTTTAGATTGCCCACGTCACAAATTTTAATATTGCGGAATCGGTTGAATTTTTCTTGTAGCAACTGATCCTCATCAAATAATCAAATTTGTTAGTAAATATGCACATAAATATTATGCACATCGTAGATTACAAGACGACGGGACGGTAAGTTTTAATTAAAATAATAATTCTGAAAAGTGCAACTATCTTTTTTTTGATTCTAGCTTACCTGCTGATCTTTAATGCTTGATCTTTTCAAAATTGATTTCACTACATTCATGAATGTATATATTTATGAGAATTATAGAGAAACTTTTGTAAGCTACAAATGTTTAACAATTTCTTTAAGAATTTCGTAAATTTTTAAGAAGGAATAAGAATCATAATACAAAGATACAGATTTGTGAGGATAGAGCCATAACTTAGTTGCCAACATTTTACCTCGTAAAAGAATTTTTCAAACTGATTTTACACCCGTTTAATAAGTTTAACCAAACTTCTAAAGAATAGCTTCGACGCAAACGACCTGTCGAGAGAATACTACTGCAACGCGGTTGTTTACCGTGGTTGCAGCGTTACTATGTAGTTAAATATTGTTGCTGTATATTTGGCAAGCAGCAACAGCGTGGTGTATAGGTTTGGGCCTTTGTCAAGTGTCATGGTTAAGGCTGCACAAGCTTCCAGCGCTGCCGATCTCCATCGATTTTCTGATGCGCCGCCCGGCAGCTGCTGCAGCTATTGCTCGAACACACCGACTTTTTTAGCTTAGTTTTAAGCGCAAAGTGACGCCTGCTAAACGCCGAAGCGACTTTTCTGTCGTTTTCACGATCGGCGTTTCTGCGCTCCTGAGCCGTGGAAAATTCTGCTGTACCGATAATATGTGCAGAGGCCTGATCGAGTTGGCATCGCAGCTACTTATGTCGAGATTGAAAGAGCTGAAGGAACAAACGTATGAGGTCTCGGAGAAAGAGTATGTAGTTACCGCTTAAGAAGGCTCTGGTACGAGTCGAACAACAAGCATTGTCAAGCTTGAGCAGTCAGAACTCATAAAGTTGAAGACGAGCTTATACAAAGGGGCCGTTAAACACACTATTGATCTAGTTTTTGATATCACAGTCTAGTATGTCGGTGTGATTTTTCAATGTGTCTAGTCCATCTTCCTCGTGTCCTAGTGGTTCTTCTCGTCCCCAAACTCGGTGAGATCGTTGACACAGTCGCATCCCGCCTTGAACTTGTTTCTTATTGTAAGCTGCGAAAGATCAAGAGAAAAACATTGTAGTCCTTGGCTCATTTTGGGAAAACAATAGCGTATGAGCTTGCAAAAGAACAAAACGATCGTGATCTTACTTATTAAAGAGCTGTTTCCTCTGCCTTTGTGTATCGCGTTCTCATGTCGTAGTCAGCATATCCTGGAGCGATTGACCAGTGTTCAATTTCATCGATGTGAGCCAAAGGTTCTGAGACGTTCCTAGTTGATATGGAGTACGCTGCTGTGTTTACTCTGTACCAAACATTCACACATTGTGTATGATATACTTACCCGAGAGCTTGCATATCGTCCTGGCTGGCGCTCTCGGCGCTTATTAGACACCTTATAATTCTTGTCGAGCGGTACATTATCGGAAGCACGAGAGCTCTTTAGCAAACGTATAACCACTCACACAGACTGATTTAAGAGAGTTCGATTTTATAGCGAGTATTCATACCCATACACCGATAAGCTCTGATATACCGCACTGTTTTAAGCTGTGTTTTATGTTTACACCGTTACACAAGTCTTGCTGCACGCTGCTGCCGTGTGAGCCTCTTTCAGCTGCATATAGCACATTGATCTACGATTGCAAATGGCAACTTCTAGCCTAGAAAATCTAATCCTCGTCTCTCACATATTCTTTATGATAATGCTTAGGTGCCCTTACTCAACAACTTCTTGCTTTTTTGAGAAGGTCCCCACCAAGGACGAAACGTTGCCGTCTTTTATATATATATTTATGGATTTATTATTGTGAATTTTTCCTGGGTTATCCTCCCACTTTTGACAACAATATCAAATAAGTTTTATAACATGGAGAGGAGTTCAGATATTTGTTCTTGCTTTTTTATTTGTGTAAATAGAAACAGCTTACTAACCGTATAACCTATTATCATGATATATCTTGCATTGTTGTCCTTAAAAAGATAAGAATCGCACATGATCAAATTTTTAAGAAATCATCGCAAATTAATTTTGATCATAATTATTTTGCTAAAAGAGAAATTTTTTAAGGAAATATTATGAGCATTAGAAAGTTCTCATTAAAATCTTTAAGATATATGACCCAAATATCAGCATTTAAGACATATTAGACAAGAAATCATTGGAGCCAATAAAACGCATTTAGGTTATTTAGCAAATTCAAAGTATAATACGGTCGCGCTGCTTCCCGATGGCACAGTGTATAAAAATGTATACTTACTATCGGGGCGAGACTGCGCTCCTTGATCTACAATACATATTTACACATAATACACTACCTACACTACATACGTATACATTCTTTTTTACTACGCATACACAGAAGAGCTTGCACGTTTTATTGGCGAGATGTGTTAAGTTTCAACGCGAATTAATTACTCGGTTTGATGGATTATAAAAAAATCTAATACATTATTTAAAAGATTCAGTCGCCACCGAACGACAACATCGCCGATTTTATCCCTGCCGAGTTCAACTTTCTGCATACTAATATCGTGAGGAAACATCAAATTTGCGATGATCATTTACACTACTAAGGAAACATTATAAAAAGTAGTCGCACAGTAATTTCTGGCCAATGTCAATCTATAAACACGAATGGCTATTTTTAGAATACTATTTGGAACGTGTGCTTAAAGATGCTTTTGAAACTAAAAGTTTACATAAATTGATCAAAGAACACAAAAGCAACGAAAACATGGATAGTAATTGAATATGTGATATAACTTCTGCTGATCGTTATTTAAATTTGAAGAAAGAAATAATCCGAGATAGCTACGATGTATATTTACTGTGGAACACTGATGGCGCATCTATTTCAAAAAGCTCAAATGGACAAATTTGGCCAATACAAAAACAGATAGTTAATACACCTCTGCAAAAAAGAAGATATCATCAATATTTATCTGGCATTTACTACAGTAAAAAGCATTTAGTAGAGTAAAAAAATCTAACCTAAATTCTTTTCTCAAACCATTTTCTATAATATCAAAAAAATTATATAAACATGGATTTGATTGGTACAACAAAGAAACTAATCTAATGATACACAGCAAAAGTCATAGCGCCAGCAATAAGTTTAGATGATGTTGCGAAAGCACCTACCCAAAATTTAATTCTACATAATGGAAAATTCGGATGCTGTTATTGCAAACATGAGGGTTGTTCGGCTGAAACAGAAAATAGTCATAACTATATATATGCGGATACACGCAAATATGATTGAACAAGGTCAACATGCCACGAATAAAAACTTGGAACATGTAAAAGGTGTCAAAAGGACTGTTATAGCTGCACTAATTCTACATTTCGATATTGCTGAATCATTTGTGCCTGATTACATGCACTATATGGTTTGATAAGAAAAATCATACAAATTTATTCTACATAGATCCGCGATTGCAAAATTCAATACACAATATGATTTCAGATACCGATTTTTTACTTTATTCCTTTCCTGTTATATTAAAAGGTACTACGATCACTTTCTGCTTATTTCATGCGGTATCCGAATTCTGTTGCAATCTAAAATCCATACTAATGAAATAGACACAGCTGATATTATTTTAACGACGTTTGCCAATGAATTAGCAGATTTATATGGAAAAAACAAAAGCTCATTAAACGTTCACATGCTGGGGCATCTTGCGTTAAACTGTGGGACCCATTATGGGCCTGGTCTACTTTTCCTTTTGAGAATGCTAACGGTTATTATAAAAAAATAATTCATGGTCCAAATAAAGTATATGCTAAACTTATAAATGCTATCAAAATGCTAAACGCATTCTAGATCTTAGAAAGTATACGAGAGAATGCTAACGACTTCGATATTGATCAAAATCAAGGTGCTAACGTTTTTGGATCTGTAAAAAGAATTACAATAAATGACAATCAAATGGATGTATTGCGTGTATCAGAAACTTTAGTAATCTTGTGATTTATAGCAATAAAATTTAGTTTCCCTTCGAACAAAAATAAGAAATGAAACATTCACGTCATATAAATATACGAGACAGGAAAAAAAGAAAAATTCAGTCGTTTATTGGAATGATCCGTGAAAATAATAATAATCGGGAAATGGGTGGTCGCAGCGTCCGAGGGTCAAGTCCAGAGACTTGAGGAAAGATGTAAAAAAGTCTTAGCGTAGGTGTGGTTTAGTGGACTTTATTGTCTGATTGAGAGAGAGAGAGAGAGAGAGAGAGAGAGAGAGAGAGAGAGAGAGGAGTGACTGCTTGTGTCGCTGACTATCTTGAACTGCCCGTGATCGGACAGTAAGCCTCGCGACTGTACATCGGTATGTAGTGATAAGGCGGGCGTCAGGTGTCATCCGCTCAGTTCTTACGAGCTCGCGATGCACTTTCGCTGTAACCATGCTGCGATACACGTATGCATGCTACTATGTGTACGCGACAATAGTATTAACAAAAAATGTCTAAATGATGATCATAAAATTTTTATTGATAGGCTGTTACCAATTAAAAATAATTTATGCATATCTTTTGAACAAGTACAGTATCAGACTAATTATAATTGCGGTGTTTTTGCTATATCATTTGCGGTCGCTATTGTATTTAACATTTGCCCATACAATGTTTAATTTATTATTAGTAAAATGCAAGAACATTTGATCAGAATGTATGATACATTAACTTTATCATTTTTTTCCAATATCAAAAGATTATAAAAATAAAATTTATAGAAGCAATTGCTGAAATTTCAATTATAAGAAATGTTACGCAATAAAATTGGCTGAATTCGTATTAAATTTTGATAATTTGAAGTTCGTTTAGTTCTCATGATTTTTTTTTCAATTGCGGTGTGATCAGATCGTTTCTAATTTTATAAAAAGCGCGTTGGTATGCCTGAACTTTGACAAATCATATGCGCTGGATAGCATCCTGCAGTGCATCTGACGCTGGTAGCGCGCAGAATGCATGCAATTACAGAGTAAAAATTGTTTGACTGTGGGATGTGTATGTGTAGAAAAAATTTAACCTACAATTTTTTGTCATTGTTTATGTTTTTTTATATAGATCTGGTTCGTGGGGGCTCGGGAGAGCTGCCATGAAGAATCATGGAAATCACCCAAGGCGGAACAAGTATGCTCCCTATGTAAAAAGCCTAGAGAGTGTACAGCTGGACTCCGTCGTCTGGTAGGAACGGAGGTAGGTCTCAATGTACTTTTCAAATTGAATTTATTTTAATGTTTTTTTTCTTTTTAGGAAAGGGTTAAATGGCTTGAGTTTTTAGAAATCGTATAATTCCTTGGGCAATTTTTGTATTATTCTTTGTTTTCTTTTTTATATTTTTGTTTCTCTGTGTGTGAGTGTGTGAGTGTGTTTGGGCTCCGCCACCGCAGCTCTGCATCGTGCTCTTCTACGACGAGTTGCAAACTCCTGGCCCATCATTCGAGTGAACAGGTCTCTCGAGAAAAGCCTGCTGCGGACTTACGCGGAGGTAGACGAGAGCAATTAGTGCGCGCGCTTGTACGTGTGAGACATCAGTGCGTGAGTGTGTGTTGGAGAGAGAAGCGCTGGGCGAAGAATCCCCGAAGCCGTTACCGACAGCTGCGGCACGTTTGAGTCACCGGGATGAGCAGGAGCAAGACGTCGCTGACACCTCCGCTTGGTAGCCCGAGGTCAAGAGGCAGCGCCGGTCTCTGCCAACGGCACACTTAAACGGTCTGATCTTCGACATATTCGGCAACGCCAATAATGCTGCAGAGCAGTGGTGGCAACGGCGACTGCTAGTGTGTGCCTTACAACCAGTGCCAGAACAGCACGATCCTCTAGAATGGAGTCGGTCTCATAGACGTCAGGTAAAATGATTATACCGATTTTTCACTCGATTAATTTTTCTTTTCTAACGCAAAATATAATAAGTTAAAATTTTCAACAAGTTGAGTGGACCGTGCGACAACTACCTCGACGTCTGCTGTGCTCCACCTGACGTGACCCAAGTGAAGATCACCCCCAAGCCGACTGTGCGCAAAGGCTGCGGTCAGCGCAATTCCGAGGGTGTTTGTTTCCGTATAACATGTGCCAAGGACAACGAAGCCCAATTTGGAGAGTTACGATGGATAGTTGCGACCTTCAAGGACGAAGCCGTCAGTAGAAAGCCCGAGAAACTCAACGTCTACCAGTGTGGTGGTACTCTCATTCACCCCAGGGTCGTCCTTACCGCTGGACACTCAATAATGAGGTAAACTAAATTCTATGTATCTCGATTTTTAAGCTTTTATTTTAATCAATAATAATATTATTTTGTAGAAAATTTTATTAGAAAGGTGTCACTGTCACAAAAGCCAAAAAATATTCAAATAGAAATATATTTTATGATCTAAATTTAAAACATTATTCATCTCTATCTAAATTAGGAGAATTTAATTTGTTAAAAAATAAGCCTTTGAAAATCAAATTTTCTGATATACTAACAAAAAAAGGATTTGTGAGTAAGTAAATAAAAACAATCTTGTTTTAAAGTTATATTATAATTCATGTTTGTACTAATACTGGAATACTTTTGTAATGATTCTAGAAATTCAAGGATATTTACGTAACAATTTTATTTAAAAAAATAAAAACAATGAATTTAAATACTTTGGTGGCACTGCTGATTAACTTTAACTTAATTATCCAGTCACTTAGAAAAATAATGATCAAGTGTATGAGATATTGTTACGAGTGAAGAGTGAAACGAAAAAGTGACAGACCCCGGGCTTGAACTAAGATCCTCTGGCTTGCGAAACAGACGTTCTCCTGTCGCGCCACGGCCGCCATAACACGTGACAACAAAATATATTTATGATTCCTTGACTTCGGTAACAATATTTGTAACAATATAATCGAGTTCTATGATTTTTTTAGCGATGATCCAAGTGACGCAATTCATTTCAATAAGCAAACATGTATTTAAATAATTTATCACTAAGCTTTACAAAATTTAACTTAATTATCCACTGACTTCGAAAAATTATGATCGAGTGTTTGATTTATGTTATAATTTTCTGCATGAGACATAATATATTTACGATTTCTCGACTTTTGTAGGAATATTTGTGTGTGTGTATTAGTGAAAAGGCTGCGTATTTTTATGATATGTGAGTGTATAATCCACAAATGCTAAAATCACGTTTTTCTTCTTTAGCCCGAAATGTGTTAGGACCGTTAAGTTAGCCGCCAGAAGTGTTAGGACCTTGAAGTCGGCCGCACAGCAATATACAGGTGGGAATTGCTTTCTCAAAAAAAAAAAAAAATAATAATAATAATATATTACGATATTGAGAATCAATAGTTTACCAGTGCATACTCTGCGTTCCGGAGCAGTAAAAGTAACTTGCCAGGGTAGCCGATGACAAGGTTCAGGTTGTTTTCGGTGTCTTGGTACAAAAATCATTCAAGAACGGTGTCTAGGTGTACAGGGTGACTGATGACGACGTCTAAGTGGAGCGCTCCATGGTTTTTGGTGTCTAGGTGTAAAAATCATTTGAGGGCTGTATCTAGGTGTACAAGGTGGCCGGTGACGAGGTCTAGGTCGAGCGTTCCGTGGTTTTTGATGTCTAGGTGTAGAAATAATTCGAGGGTGGTGTATATGAGAACAATCAGTGATTTCATGTTAGTAATAAAAATGTTACAAAAAAGCTGCGGTCAAAAGGTGCTCAAGATGCTTATATTTTATTTTACGACATAAAATATGAAAAATTCAAAACAATTCACTCAAAAGGATTGAAATCTCTAAAAAGAATTGATTAAAAAAATTAAATTAAGTTCATTATATTTAATCGTAATGGATCGAGGAACAACTCTCAAGACAATTACTATGCAACTTGCCATGCCTGTTTCATTGTACTTATGGTGATTGTATGACGTTCTAATACATACAAAGAAAATTTTAATTGTTTACCAATAAACAAAATGAAACGAGCATAGCAAGTTACGTAGTAATTATCTTAGGACTTGTTTCTGGCTTCATTACGATTAAATATAATAAACTGGACATTGGTTGATTGATCGTAGTTCTTTTCTATGTGTAATTTCGTTGCGGAATATATCAAACTCATCTTACCTTATACTTTATTAAAGGTTAAGTCTGATCGCGACAGCTGATGAGCTGAGTCGTGTACGATTAGAATAAAGAGAGTTTAAGTTTAAGTTGCGCTTTTATAAATGTAAATAACGTGTTGACAATATATATATATGTTAAGGCTACCTTAATTGCATTTTTAACCTTAAAATATGAAAATATGAATGTTTGATCTGGACTCCGACAACCTCAATACAGTCAAAAGATACCTGTTATAGTAAAAAAGTAGCTGTAAAGCTTTAGAAGAGGCCTGCCCTTCTACTAAAAGTTATGTAGAAAACAAACATGATATAATGG
>QLSS01000159.1:68460-127027 GCA_024372645.1 Trichomalopsis sarcophagae | reverse complement strand
TTAATGAAAAACTGTATCCAATCACTGTGAAATGTGACAATACAGCTGCTATATCATGTGCCAAAGTCAATGGAGGTAATAGACTCAGACACATGGTAGAGCGACGAGAACATTACATCAAAGAATGTGTAAATAAAGGCTATGTAGTAATAGAATGGGTAAAATCCAAAGAGCAACTTGCTGATATCTTTACTAAGGCTCTAGTAGATCCATTACATAGAGGGAGGGAGAGTCGCGGCTCTCCGCCGAGCAGTATCGCGTATGCACTCAAAGAGAGCGCGCGCTGTAAGCAAGGAGAGACGTTTCTTTGTTAAGAATAAAGCTTCGGTGCATTGATAATTCAGTTTTAGTGTTGATTTATTTCGTCCTACTCACAACAGCCTTCCAACAATTTTACTATACAATATAGTAATTTTTATAACAGTGCAAGTATGTCCCGCAACTACTCAAGATTATAGTAATTTTTATTTAAGTTATTTTAATTTTTATTGCATCTTTTTTCTCAGTGTAGATAGAAATGATAACGTTTTTTCATTTTTCTCTTGTTTAAATGCTTGTTTTGTAATTAGGTTATAAAACTAGGATATAAAACTACAGTTTCATGCATATGAACGTAGAAAAACCGCTGCCAATTCCTTGGCACGTAGCTTCCTTCAACATTATGCATTGCTTTGATATCAAAATTGTTTTTACTTCATGTATAATTCTATAGAGTTTTTACTTTTTCGTTTTATAGATAAAATTATTTCTAATCAATCACATACACATATATAATTCTCTATCCCTCTCCTTCTTTCGCATTGCTATAATTATTAAACTGAAATCCAAGTTATGCAGTTTTCATTTATACAGTTGATTTTTCACTCCAGTTATTGTGCGCTACAGTAAAACGACTTTTTTCATTTTATCGTGTTTTTTTTCCTCTGCAAACACACGTAAATCCGTACGGACATTTTCTAAAAATACAATTTTTCCACTAAAAAGGTATCAAAACATTCTTCCTACTTGTTTTTGCACAAAGTCCAACAATCTACTTGTACTTCTCCTATTATATTAAAGTGCTCAATGTACCTGTGTGCTGTGAAGCCATTTGCATTATTTCTCAATAATTTAACATTTAGGAGTTACCCTGACACCTAGACATTATCTATGAGGCGGATATAATTTTGGGCCATGAAAATGTTGGGTTATTTAAATTGTCCTGTGTGACGTAAAGCCATTTATATTTTTTCTCAACAACTGACATATTTTATTATTTATTATTATTTATAATTCATAGCGCATTATTTACATGTTGCCCATATACATCTAAAATGGGAGATAGTTTATTTGTTTATTATTAATTTATATATACTTAATTCTACTATTATATAAAAGTATACTTAAGGTATCTGTGTGCCGTGAATCCATTCACATCTTTTCTCAATAACTCACATATTTTGTTAGTTTATTATCGATTTAATATTTCATGATTTACGATATTTTTTGTATATATCTTATTTGAATTATCATTAATTTTATTTTCAACCTCGAATTTTTTGGAAGTAAAATTGTAAAATTTTGTTTCAACGTTATTCTGGATAATGCTATATATAATTGACCATGACTAAAAACTGGATTTTGTAAACAGACACCAAATTCGTTCAGTGTTTGCCCTTGTGATTTGTTGATTGTCATGACATGTCCTAATCGTACTGCAAACTGTCGTCTTGTCATGTCAAAAGGAATTTCTTCTTTTGAAGAAGTCAAATGAATACGTGGTATTAAAACAACTTTACCAAATTGTTTACTGCAAATTATTTCTGCCTGGATACAGAATTGCATTATTTTCCTTACTGTTAATCGAGTACCATTAGAAAGCCCATACTTTAAATTTAAATTTCTCAGCAAAATAATTATAGCACATACTTTAAAATGTAACTTATGAGGCGGTAGGCTATGTAGCGTAAGTAAATTTCAAAATTCTATTGGTAACATCTCTTTATTATCATCTTCCTATAAATCTACACTTAGATACGTGCAAATGTTATTAATAATTTTAAATACATCATTGCTTTTCGGCGCTAAAATTACTCTTTCGCAATGTTTATTGGTATTATTATTATCAAAGCAATCTCCATAAATGTTCATATCACTAGTTGATAATAATTCTGTTCGAGGTAAAGTAAAATCATTTTCCATTTCAAATTTGTTGGAATATTTTCCATCTCCAATTTTTAATGGATTAGGGTAAAAATTTTGAAAAATAAATATTTGAGAGGCAAAAATTACGAATTGAATTATAACAAAAGGTGAAATTTTAAGTCGCAGAATATTGGAAACGTATAATTTTAAAAACCTAAATTTGGAAATTCCTGAAAATATCGCTTTTGCAATATTTCAACTACAAATATCACCTTTTACAATATTTCAATACAACATTTATGTTTTATGAATTTTTCTATTTCAAAATCTTAGTTTATAAATTTTGAATTTCTAATTTTTACCCTTTCTAATTTTTATTTTTCAACATTTTCACCCTCACCCACTTTTAAAAGCCATTGTTTAAACTCTTTGTCACAATTATTAACCCCCATTTTATCTCTTAAAGTCATTATTTGGAATTTATTTCATAAATAACTATTTTTCACACAATTTTTAATAAATTTTGTTCGATTCCCATGTTTGATAACAGGTAGTGTTTGTCAGAAGTCACTTGATACAATTGTTACTTTACCACCAAATTCAATGTCATTATTGCATAAGTCTTTAAATAATTTATTTACTCCCTGAAAAGCATGTTTTGATGTCATAGTTATTTTATCCCAAATTGTGACTTTCCAGAGTTTTATTCTATATTGAATTGGAAGTAATGTTGCACGTTAAATCATTATTGATATTCAATGGTAATCTAAAAGTTACATGTAAAATTCTTTCATTTGTTAGTAAATTTGCTGCTATACTAGTCCATGTTACAGGTAAAACACTTATTTTTTTTAATTAAATAAGTGATAATTGTATTTATTAAGTGTCTTTTTCCACTACCTGCAAGTCCATCAATAAAGAAACACTTCACTCGATTATCTTTATTAATTACACGATTTATTACTGCATCAAAAATTTCACGTTGTTTATTCGTTAAAGAGCTTAAATTGTATAATGAATCCTTTTCAATTTCATTTGTTGAATGAAATTCTTCATAGTTGGTTTCCTCAATATCCTGACTAAATTTAGGTAAATTGAAATCAGCCTGTGTATACCCATGACTTACCGCGCCAATTGATAATAGAATCTAATTATCGTTACTATTAAAAACTGTTGCAATCTGGTATCATCTGCAGTAAACTGAAAAATAAAAACTAATAATACCTGTAAATAACTGTTGACTTTATCTTAATTCCGACATTCTTCTGCTGAACATTTCTGTTTTAGTCTGAAATCTTTAGATGAAAACTGTTATGTGCAGAATTTTGGTTCCGCTAAGGATCAATATAAGTAATGACAATTATGTGATTTTATATAAAATCATATTTTATTTCCTCATATAAAGATAAATTCATTTAATTATTATTTATTGATTACTTATCTAAATTATTATATAAGACAGTATTTAAAATATATTACGATATAGTGTGCGTAACATGCACTATTACGCACGGTTCAAATAGATAAAATTTAGTTGTCAATATTAGAATGACACTTTATTGATTGTGGAATGTATGCAGAATGCTTCAATGCATCTATTTTGAATACGGTTTTACTATCTAAAAAATAATTTTTAACTATAAGAAACTTTAGAATATTTTAGAAGTAAACTTAAAAGGGCAGTGTACCTAACAGTAGAGATCCCATTTGAGATTAATCAATAGAAATAACTATAGATAATTGATGAAAACATTAAAATATTGAAAATTCATGTCAGCTTAGGGTGTGAAGTAAATTTGTATAAAATATATTTGAAAATTATAGAAAATACATGTAATACATTAATGAAAGTATATAATTGATAGTATTGTTTAAAACATCTATATAATTATAAGTTACGGTTTATTTTAAAAAATTTATATTGTTTTTAATATTAATTTATCTTTCTCTACTGATAAACTAACGTAAGTGCTCTTTATATAAAGAAAATAATTACATAATGATTTTTGTCATTTTATATTCACTTACATATAGCTTTGAAAAAAGGATCATATCTGCAGAAATAATTCTTCATAGCATTCCTTTCATCAGGAACATATCTGCAGATTACGCCTTGTGATATGCATGAATACATTCAGCATTAGTAATTTTATATTCATAAACAGATAGCTTTGAAAGAGAGATCATACATGCACAATAAATATTCGAAGCATTCTTTTGATCTCGACCAAAACTGCAGATTACATTTTATGATATGCATGAAACCATACGGCATTCGTCATTTCATATTCACAAACACATAGTTTTAAAAGAAAGATCATATCAGCGCAATAAAATTATTTGTAACATGCCTTTTATCTGAACCGAATCTGCAGATAACATCTTGCGTTATGCATAAAATAGCTTTGAAAAATAGAGCATATCTGCACAAATAATAGTTTACAGCATTCCGTTTTTCTCGACCAAAATTGCAGATTTCATCTTGTGATATGAATGTACGTCATATCATATTCACAAACACATAGAATTAAAAGATTATACCTGGACAAATAACTATTTGCAGCATCCCTTTGATCTCGACCAAAACTTCAGATTTCATCTTGTAATATAAATAAATACATACAGCATTCGTCATTCTATGTCACGAACACAAAACTTTAAAAAAACGATTATACCTACACGAGTAATTTTTTTTTATGTAAATAATCTGTATGTAATAAATCAGCATCTTTTTTATGTAAATCGAATCTGCAGATAACATTTTGTGGTATGCATAAATACATAAATCGTCATTTCAGATTCACAAACAAATAACTTTAAATAAAAAAATATCTAACGAGACATGAGTCTCGCAAGTGTAAATACGTGTGAAGGCGACCGCAATAGACGCGGCATGCGCAGCGAGCACGCGCGCAACGAACAAAAAACGAATCGGCACGAGCACGGAGCGCGGCAGCCGGTGAGCAACTCAGCAACGACGCGCCAGGCGGCACGATAAGCAGTTCTACTTGAGCTCCACTCCATGTAGTATCGTGCGCGCACTTTACTACAAGGAATAGCGAGAGATAGACCTATACCAACGAAATCGTCTTGTGAGCCCACGTGAAGATTTGTTAGACGAACCGGAACCCAAAACTCCGAATTGCCATCGTGAGCACACTAGGCAACCCGGAACACCCGAGCGACATCGAGCCTCGTTTACGTGAGTACACGTGGCGATACCCGGTACCACCGTAAAAATCCTAACCAACATTCCGACACATTGGTGCCACCCTCTACCACTGTGAGCCCACAGGGTTGAGGGAGTAATAATTACACCGCTGGCGATTCACCCGGTCATACGCTCACGTTCTGATGAAACAAAGGTAAATTCCCAACCAACAAAGCCAGCCTTACACCGACATCTCACGACTCGCTTTATCTCTGTGCGCTTACAGGATAAAGGGAGGAAAGAGAATCACAAATCCGAGGAATAGCCTCAAAACACCATTGCCCTAACCCCGCTGTTACTGTACGCACACAGAGCGGGCAAGATCGTTGTTACGCGACACATTCGGATCGGCGCAGCCGTGCGAAGACGACTCCACTGTACTAAATGAATTCCTAACCTCAAAGTCCGCCACCAATTTGTCATACCGCCACCGTACCGAAACACCGTAGCCGCGAACACCGAATCATTCTTGTAACAAAATCGAGTAGATATTCTTGTAAATTGTCAACAGCGTTAGTTAAAACAATTCTATTTATAAAGGCGAAATATTTTTAACAAGATGCATAATTGATTTCTGTTTCAGCTGGGATTTAACAACTGATTCCCAATTGCTATTCTTTACTTAAGAAATATATTTTGTTATTACTAAAAATATAAAAACCGACTCTTTTCTTGCCCCTTTCCCCTATCCTGATCCTGGAACCGACTGACTATCCAGTCTCTTGGAGAAAGATAAACCGTTACAATTATATCTACATAAATATTCAATCGCAGCATCCTTTTTATCTGAACCGAATTTACTGATTATATATTATGATATGCATGAGTAGATAAAGCATTCGCTATCTCGTATTCGCAAAAAGATGGCTTTAAAAAAATAGAATATCTACAAAAATATTTAATTGCAGCATCCCTTTCATCTGAACCAATTTTAAATTAATTTTTATTCATGCATGTATATATATATATATATATATATATATATATATATATATATATATATATATAGACACGCACACGTGTGTATGTGTGTGTATCATAATATGTGTCACAAATATTAAAAAAAAATTACGTCTAACTTTTTTAAATTGTTTTAACTCTCCTTCTTTATTCATTTTCTACAGAATCTCTCTCTCTCCCTCTCTCTCTCTCTCTCTCTCTCTCTCTCTCTCTCTCTCTCTCTCTGGTGAGTACAGTTGACAGCTCTGCTAATCCATCATTTTTTTGTACTGCTTTTCTGCTGCTTCCTGCCTTCGGGCCCTCTTTTGTTGTAGATAGTTAAACCCTTCTTTTTGTAACCTTCACGTCGATACATAAATCGCCGAAGGCTGCAATTTTTCTCTGTCGTCTTTTCAACTGTAAACTTTCTACACGGCTTCTAACCTACAAATCTGCTTGGCTTGGCTTGGCTTGTTTTCTCACTTGCACGGTCTCTTTCTTCCCGCAATCAACATCGTATCGACAACTGCTGCATCGTAGGAGAACTTTTAAGGTGAATTCACACTGATCGAGGTCGGTACTTTCAAGCTCTTTCAATCATTCATTCACGCTCTATCAGTCATTTTAATGTGAACTCGCTTTTCTTATCCACTCGCTTTTCTTATCCACTTGCTCTCCATTCCATGTAATAGCTGTTACTAAGACCTGGTTGAGCGACAAGGTAACGTCCATCCAGGGTTGTGTATCACTCACCTCATGCTCCATTTTTACAAGGCTCTAACTTCATAGACCAACTAACAACCGACATGCACAACTATTCCAGAAAGGTCATAATGTGAGACTTCAACTCTGACCAACTTTCTTCATCTGAAGATGCCAAGTTCATCAAGGCCTTGATTGATGAAAACTCCCTTTCATCTATTTCCTATGGTACCACGCACCACAAACAGGGTTCTTGATACCTGGCTTGACTTGTGTCTAATCGACGAGCAGGATCGCCTGCTGTCATACTGGAAGACAAACTCACCTTTCATCAACGAACATGCCCTTATCACGGCCACTCTCGACGTACAGATTCCACGATACGTACCTAAAATATACTCTTACAGAAACTTTAAAGGAATCAGCTCCGAGAAGCTAAGAGACTTTCTTAGCGCATGTGACTGGTCATCCCTCACCTCTTCATCACTCGACGAACGCATATCCACACTTAACGCTAACCTCACTAACGCCATCAATTATCTCGCCCCATTACGGACTGTGACACCAAAAAGACAGCGCACCTGTGGTTCACCACGGCTCTTCATGACCTTGTATCTGAGACTTTACAGGCAGTTCAGGAACTCCAGGCTCGATTCGGATCTCCGCATATATAAGCTAGCTAGAGACAATGCTCACAAACAAGTCGAGGAAGCCAGGCTGAATTATTACTATTCACACCTATCAACTTTGACTGATGTTGCCGAGATCTGGAAATAGCTGGAGAAACTTGGAATTTCCGCCACCAAGGCCGCTTCACCATCTCGTTTTAGCATAGATGAACTCAACAAGCATTTCTGCTCAATCTCCAATGATCCGTTAGCTCGTGCTGTTGAGGATTATCTTCTCACCCTGGAAAGTCTTGACCTCCCGGAGCATTTCGAGTTCAGCACCATAACCGAATCGGATGTGTTGGCTGCAGTATCGCACTTCAATACTCAGCTGTCAGGGTCGGGATAAACAAAAAGAAAGTGACACTTCTCCTCCTCTTTAACTTTAGAAAGGCGTTTGACACTGTATGTTACGTCCGGCTCCTGAGAAAGCTTTACACCTTCGGCTTATCTAAGCAGGTCATCCGCTGGTTTGCCTCCTATCTCACTAGAAGAGAGCAGGCCATCGTTGGTGACAATAGCGAGCGTTCCTCTCCGCGGCGTCTTAACATCGACATACCGCAGGGCTCCGTCTTAGGTCCGTTGCTGTTCGCATTGTATATCAACGACATCGGTTTCTGCCTTGATTTCGATATTTCCCATCTTATCTATGCCGATGACAAATTTACAGTCAATGACACCTCGAGGAGCTCGATTCTTTATCAAACAATAATAATGGGCTGTGCTGCGCAAAACAGGCTTAAACTCAATGTTAATAAAACCAAAGCAATTGTTCTGGGCTCCCCTTACTACATTAATTCACTTCCCTTAACAGCTAACACTTTCATTAATATCAGGGGTGTCCAGGTTAGCTTTGAATCCTCTGTGCGTAATCTGGGATTGGTGCTTGACTCTAAACTCACGTGGATGGAGCACGTTGCACAATTGTGTAAGCGTGCTCACTAGCTAATGTACAGGCTCTACTTTTTCAGAAAGAGTACCAATCTTAGGTTGCGCAAGCATCTTGTAGAAGCACTCCTATTTCCGATCATCGACTACTATTCTCTTGTATACAGTGACCTGACGCAGGAACTCGACTTAACACTGCAGAGTCTCGTGAATACAGGAATTCGGTACATCTATGGTGTAAGGAGAGATGAGTACATCTCCCCGTACAGGCGGGAGCTGCAGTGGCTAACCACTGCCGGAAGCAGGAAGTACTTCACAGCTTGTTCCCTACGAAAAATATTTAACTCGGTAGTACCATCATACGTACTGGCTTTTTTTGGAACTCGTTCCATATCAGCGCTTTATACTTATGAAATAACCTGCCATCACACATCAGAATTGGCATTTGGCTCCGCGGAAACATAGCTGGGTCCGATTGTGGATGACAGCCTCTTTGACGTCGCAGAATATACCATCATCAGGCAGGACCGTAACGTTAATGCAGGCGGTGTCGCCCTATTTCTACGTAACGGGCTGAAAATTAATAAGCTCGCTTCATCCAACACTTTGGGTACAGGTAAACCTGGAATTCCAGAGTACCTTTTCCGTAGCGTGCAGAGGGGCGACTCGCCTCCAGTATTGCTCGGAGTTATCTATCGACCTCCAAAAATTCCGATGCAATAGGACTCGGACCTTTTTAGTGTCCTGCGGGACCTATGTGTCGATTTTAGTCATAAAATCATTATAGGTGATCTAAACTCAGACCTACTATCTGATTCAGATGACGCTGCTACCATCAAGCGTCTATCTGAGGAGTTATCTCTTCAGATAATCCGGCATGGTCTCACGCATCACACCTCATCTTCTCAGACTTGGATTAACCTAATCATGACCGACGAAAACGATACGATCATGGACTCTAGGAATGAGTGGCTGCCTAATTTCGGCAAGCATTGTGTCATAGATGTCTCGCTCGACATCTACTCTCCCACTCCAGTGAAAGAGACCGTACTGATAAAACTCAATCATGCCAAAATCTCAAGTGATTCTCAAATGACTTTCAAGTGATTCTCAAGTAATTCTCAAGTGATTCTCAAGTTGAATTTTGAGTAAAAAAGTGTTTAATGAATTCTCATAATCGTGAATCCTACATTTCAAAACACTGTCTGGTAACTGTGTCAGTTTTACACCCTTATTAGCTGCTTTTCTTTCTGTGTGCGATCTCTACATAATATACGTATGCATTTTTTATGTCAACTTTCAGGATCTCTGTAGACTTTTTCAAAAGGGATTTAAGAAGAAAGGGCTTACGAACGGGTGTACCTTGTCTAAAAGGGAACTGCATGCGCAAAAATTAGGTTAAGTAGACAAATATTTATTTTTATTTGAGTATCTTAAAAAATATAAATTAAGCAACAAATTTTTTCGAGTTTACAAAATTCAGTTTCACATAACATGTAACACAAACAAATTTTTTTTATGATTTCATGAAACTTAATCTTACGTTAAATGTTAATACAAACAAAATAATTTTTTTTTTTATCGAGATTTCATACAATTTAGTTTTACGCAAAGCGTAATCTCAACATTATAGTTTTCGGGTATTAATTTGGCTCGGTTTGATTTTTCCGCTCATCTCTGAAATGGAAGCTTAAGCTTTCGGTGGCATTCTTTATGAGGATATCTTTAGTTTCTTGAGGTAGTTCTTTATATATATTAGACGTATCCAAGAAGTCGCCGTAGAAACCTAAGTTATTAAAATAAGTATTAACTTTTGTAATTATGGAAAAATATATATATATATATATGTGTGCATGTGTGTGTGTGGGTCTCTTAGATATAGATTTAGTTTTCTAGGTGAGTATAATTGCATAGGCTTCGTTCCAAAATTTTTTTTCTTCATTTTAGATAAATCTAAGCTTCTTAAAGCTATCCTTTTTGTGGTCCATAAAACGGTTCCTAAATCTCTTAAAAATGCACTCTTTCTTTGACATTGAATGATCCGCCATGATTTTTCTCCTACTCTCATATTTTCACCAAATATACCTTGAAAAACAAAAGATTTAGAGAACAATATAAAATGATTAACATTTTATCAAATTGCAGCGTTTCTATATATACCTTATTGTTAACAATATCGTATCTTCTGTACCGTTCGGGAATTTCAGAATCAAGTTCATATCCTAGTTTCCTATACTTTTTGTATAGCTTTGGTTTGTATTGTTGAAGCATGGGGACAGCAGGATCAAATTGTTCTGCAAAAAATCGTACATTTGTTATAGCATCAATCTTTCATACAAGATAATGTGATAACTAAAATCAGCAATCCTACTCTAAAAAAGACACGATAATCATTTTATTCGTTCTTTGATTGGGCGTTTCGCGCGTGATCTCAGCTTATGTTTAAATTCCTAACCTCAAAAAGTAAAAAAAGGAGAAAATTTTGAACACATGTAGCTTATCTTCAGTCGCTAGTTAAAAAAATTTCTTCTTTAATTACCTCCAGAAACTTCAAGTCTTTGATTGTCCTGATCTTCAGCTTCTTCTATTGCTGGCGAACAATCTGCTCCTACGGATTGTGTTCGAGTGGGCGCTTGCGTTGGAGAAGATCCATCTGACTGTCTCGTTGGTGTGCTAGCAGGCGCAACCCTTTGCGTTCGACAACGTGGACCTGGACATTTCCTTTGTGTGGAAGTAGGCGTTTTAAAAGGTGGACCTAAATGTCTTCCTAGTATAAAGGATAAAAGATTTGTTCAAATTCATAGTTTTATTGCTGATGATGAAACCAACCAAGAATTCACTGTCTGCAATATTATTAGAATAAGACATCGATTTAGCAAGCATTACAATAATCTTCAAGTAATAGAAAATATTAGCACAGAATCTATAATTATTCAAACCAATGAGATCATGACTATTTGTATTTTCATCCAAATACTTGAAACTATGTATATTTGCGCTTTGCCCAATCTACTACATTATTGAATATACAAGCAATTTTCTAAGAATTCATGAGCGTTTACAAATATATTAATCTAAGCTGTAAAGTTTTATTTTGCCGATTTCTACAAATTTAAATTGTACAATTTGATATTTACAACTTTATATTTCCAATTATGAAAAGAATTAAATGTATATATTTTTTAATAAATACATTTTAAAACAATATTAATTTCTTTATTTCTGAAGTATTCCTACATCCTATATTTCCCACCTGTAATGCATACTGTGCAAAGTATTATTGCTATTGAAAATAAGAATCATAATAATGTAGTATATTTTTCTGTTTATTTTCACTTACAATTCAACTTAATAATCATTTGAGAATCACTTGAGAGTCACTTGAGAATCACTTGAAATCTTAAATGATTCTCAAGTGAGTTTTATCAGTAGGGGACTTTATGTTACCGTGACTACAAGAGCATTGATACATCTACTCTTGTCGATCTATTGTCTTGCTGCGACTGGACAGCCATGAATTCTATCGAAACCGATCTGGAGGGCACTTTAAGTGCCCTTAACAATAATCTAAAATTAGCTATTGATGAATTGGCGCCGTTGAGAACGGTTTGCCCACGCAAAAAGTATGCTCCTTGGTCTGGATCAGGGTTGAGGATTCTCATCGACAAACGCAATGCAATACTCAGGCGCTATGAACGCACAGGGAGAGCGAAACTTTTCGATGAGGTTCTTCGACTCACCAATGAGGTCGACATGCGTTCTGCTCAAGAGCGTGAATCCTTCCTGCGCCAACAGCTCTCTTGACACTCTTGATGAGAACAGAAATATTTGGAAGGTAATGCGTTATCTCGGCCTCCTATCTGGGTGTAAGGAGGAGGAGTTTTTCGGTTTCACGCCGGGTGAGCTGAATGAGCACTTTGCGGGAATATCGGCATCACCCCTCGAAAATATAGACAACGCAATGGACACTATTTTACTTGCAAGCGAGGAAGGCTTCACCTTCACTCCAGTCAATATGAGCGATGTCGTCCTAGTATTTCACACTTTTCCTCGCAAGTGAGGGGTGTCGACAGTGTTCCATGCGGGGTGGTCGTCAAGGCCCTCCCAATCATTGGCGAGTTTATTCTTAATCTATTTAACTGCTCCTTCGCTCAGGAAGTCTTCCCGAGTTTCTGGAAGCAGGCACAATTAATTGCTCTAAGGAAGACCAGCGCTCCTTCCAATGTCACCGACTTTCGTCCAATTGCGCTGCTCTGCTTCCTCTCATAGATACTTGAGAAGATCACTCACACCCAAATCACGGAGTATCTGAATAGAAGTCAAATATTGGATCCCTTCCAGGCCGGTTTTCGTAAACACCACAGTACTCAAACAGCGTTATTAAAATTGACCGATGACATACGAATGGCCGTTGACAAGAAGAAGGTGACGATTATGCTGATATTTGATTTTAGCAAAGCTTTTGACACCATCTTACCTTCTAAACTACGAACTAAGCTGAATAGGCTGGGGTTCTTACGGTCGGCTCTCATTATACTATATATTGTCTATTTACTCATTATATTATATATTGTCTATTTACGGAAGTAAATAAAGTTTTTCAAGCGTCAGAAAAAAAGTTGAGCGAACATGTTCGTTTTCGCTCCTAGTTGTACAATGTACTATTATGTCGCTGTAGAACACGAAACGATAGTATATATTTGTCCATGCATTGCCGTATATTCATGAGGCGTTTTACGTCATAAAGGCCACCCAGATCAGAACCCACCAAATGAGTCGCACCGCGGCACACAATGTTCATATACAGGTCTATTTTTGAAATCAGATGGGCCTTTTTGGAAATTTATGATGCTGGACCCAATATGACCCCCGGAAATGGCACGTACTGGCTTAACTTTTAACACTTTGTCGCTTCAAATTTCTATTTTGGTCAAAATTGGCTCAAAAATGCATACGCGGAGGTTTTTGGGGTGAACATGAATCCACTCTCAGATTTTAGAAATCTAAGATGTCGGACCCGGTTTAGGTCACGTGACTGGCCAATTTACTCGAATCTGGCCAAAACTACTATGAATCGATCGTCCGTGGGTACTAAGGGGTTTTCGTGGTCGCTAAACACGAATCTACCTTCAGATTTATGAAATCCAAGATGGCGGACCCGGTATGGGTCATGTCACTGGCCAATTTACTAGAATCTGGCCAAAAAGACTAGAAATTGCTTATTCGTGGGTACTCAAGGGTTTTCGTGGTCTCTGAAATAAATGCCAGCGATAGATTAACACAATTCTCAATGTTGACCTTTTTTATAATAAACTTTTATTTAAAGAATTCTCAGATAGATCAAATGCCTCTCATTAATTGGATCAGCATTAAAAAAATCTGCTATGAGAATTTCCTGGCACTATTCTTCTGAAATGGTAATGCAGCAGTTCGAAATTCGTAACGCTTGTTGAGAGACTTTAACCTCTGATAGATTTCTCGCTAAGTGTTTTATTAAATTTTCCTAATTTCAAAAGCTCTCTGCGTTTAACAGGGTTGAGACTGTCATCATGATTACCACATGAAGCCTGCATTACTTTTTTAAATTATTTTTCAATTTTAATGTGTTTTTGTTTTTTTTTATCGGTGTTTAATTGAAATTCATTCTTAATACTTATACTTTAGTATTGCCACATCTTCCTTAGCTCCTAAATACCGTAAAACTTCTAATATTTTGTCCGGATCGACTATAAATGCTTGTGACGTTTCAATTTTTGGCACGTAAGGAGCTTTAGAAAATCTTCTTGCAAGGTGTATTTTGATTCTCTCGTGTTTTTGTATATCATAGTAAAATATTTTAATTTTTTCGAATTTCTACGAGGCCTAGTTAAATAGATCCTTTAAATTTAAAATGGCTTCTGTAGGTGCAGCTCGGAGACTTGATCGAGTAGCATCTTTTTTAAATATTGCGCCAATGCCGTCACAAGCTTCTTTTCCATAGGCTGTTGCGTAACAATGTCATTCGGCTTTTACTCCAAAATCTTCCTCATAGTGCATGAGATTGTACATTTGAAATCGATTTTTATAATGTTGTTTTGCACCATCACTGGCATAAATTATTTTTTCAACATTTGGGTAGACTTTTTTTATTTCAGGCACAATATATTTTTGCATGATATGTACAGCCGCTACATCATGTTTTGTACTGTCGGACAATAATATTAAACTGCGATGAATAATCTCATTTCCACTTCTGTAATAATAAATCGCAGGATGTACGGTGCATTGGTCATTGTTATAATGAAATGCTTGGGCAGCATCTTGTGCGATATACGTATAATTTTCTGAAAAATTTATGCCAGCTAATACTTCGCCTGGCTTTAATTTATCTTTCAGTTCTGACATATAGTTTGATTGATTTTTTCGTAATGTAATGATATAGAATTAACGCCTCTAAACGTGTGCACATTTCGGAGAATAAATCACTTGTTTGTAGGCACTGTTTAATTAACGTGCACCTGTCTGTCAATTGTCATACACTAAAAATAATGTCTGAAATATTCCTGTTTACTAATATTTCAAGAATGTAATTGAAAAATATTTGAATATCTGGACATGCTTTACATTCTCTTAAATAGCACGCATTTATTAGTTTCTTACGTATTTACGAATACTCCAACTCTCAGGTGCAATGGTCAAAATCGATACACGATGCGGATCTGTTTTATCAAAAGAATAGAATTTTTCTTTGAGGCGATCAAGCATTTTCTCTTTCTCACTTTATACTTTTAGAAGCTGATATATTTTCATTGGCAAAAGAGTCTTGTGAATCTGAACTTATTGTTCAATTGAGATAATTTCCACTGAAAAGCATGTTCTTTTGGTCAGAGATTCAGCTACATCTTTATCTTAATCCCATGATCCTAAATCTGAAATGTTTTTAAGAGAATTCAAATTCTGAGAAGTTAGAAACAGTTGTCTGCATATCTTTCAAACTTCAGCCTTACTATGACGATTTCTTTGCAAGTAATGATTTGAAAAATTGTGCAGTCAGAAAATTTGTAATTATGCAACAACAAACTCAAATCGTATATTATTCTATTAAATTGCATTAAAACGTGGGACTCCTACTCAATACAATGCAAAGCGTGGATATTTGATAAAAATAGGAATAATATTAAATTTCAAACTTCTTTAATCTTTCTATTACATAGAATATTTTTTTTTAATTTTCATATAAGTATCTGGATTCCTTCTCATATGTATAAATAATTGGAAAAATCAAACGCAACCTAACTCTGGCGTTATCCTCCTACGTTTGATTTCTTCGATTATTTATTTTTATATAACGTAACAAGTTGAGCATCGCAACATCGTAATGGTAAGAGTACCGCCGCGCCGCGATAAAACCGCGTATAGTCGCGCACACGACAACAAACACGCGGGAATTCGGCAATAGGCGAGAAAGACAAAGAGAGCGAGCGCGCGGGCTAATCCTACAGGAACGCGCTCAGATAGCTCTCGGCCTTCAATCGGAAAGCACGCGACTTCGCTAAATTCTCGAGATTACGCGAGTTAAGAGGTGTTGTGCTGTGCTAACAGTGCAACGGCTAGTGTGTGTGTGAGAAAGGGTGACGCGAAGCAAAGCGGTGTTCACGACAGCCCAGCGGTCCAGGGCGAGATCAACATGCAGCTCGTTAGAGACACCGAACGTCATCGTCGAAGGAGTGGAGGTTTGTGTGCGCGCAGTGCATGAGAGCGTGAATGTGTGTATGAGTATCATCCATGCGAGGGTGATACGGCGCGTGCGACCTTCTCGGTAATACACGCGTGCGAGTACGTTTAAGTTGGCGTCGCGGCGAGTCACAAATTTGTTGGCGACTCGCGTAACATTATTTATTTATTGTAAAATCACGTTTATTTCGCGATTTGGAAATATAACCGTAGTCTTATTATTTTACGTGATTTTTGTCGTCATTTATAGACCTCGCTCGTTAAGCCCGATCCTAGTTCCTTCCTGCGAATACCGCCGCCTCCGCGGGCGTTATTTACAAGTAAACAAATAACGCATCTGAGCAGTCGAGCACGCACCAGGCAGCCTATAAACCCCAGACTTAAAAGCAGCTGAGATAGCTGCATGCAACGTTGGTATATCGCGGGCGTAGAGGAGTACTCCGTCGCATCGAGGGAGCGCGATTCCGTTATTTAAATGATAATTCGTTGCTCGGACTCATACCCCGTTACAATAACTATAAAAAAATTAAAAAAAAACTATCTATTATATAATATCTTACAAAGTATCACAATATCTTTAAAATATTCAAAAATTTTATAATTGTATATATTATTTAGCTTTTTACAGTTTTACAATTTTTACAAAATTTTCAAAATTTTCAAAATTTTTTTAATTTTTAGATTATTTTTTTTCTTTATTATTAATGCTAGAATAAAATATATAAGCGATCACAAAGGTCACTTTTATCTGGATTTTGCATGTAAGAAAGTGTCTATTATAATTCAGTTATCAATAAATTATATATTTTCTAAAATTAGTCTTATTAAATTTTTTTATGCTTAATAAGAATTATTCTTTCAGTATTATACCAACATTATTTTTAGACATTTTTAAGATATTTTAATATACTTTTTTAATTATATTATCTTGGAAGATGTTGCTATAAGCCATCTTTTATATTCAGAATAACACTTGTTATTTACACTTTCGCATTCATTTTTGATATATCAAAAATGCCATACACACAATAACAACAATTTTAGAATAATAGGGGAGAGGGAGGCGAACTTGAACGCGGGCCAATACTATACCTCTTCTATAAGTTTTAAGTGAAGCGCACCTACGCTCCGCCGGTAACATATATGTCATGTGAAAGGTCTGGTTTCCTCCCGCGTTCCGCGTACGGGAATATAAGGTTCGTTTCGTCGTAAGGTTCGTTATACGGTTCGTTTCGTCTTTAGAACTTATAGTTCGATTTCAAGCGCGCGATTGTGATGTGTTAAATGAGGACGATTTTACAATTATTAACACTTTCTCTCTGCGTTTTCTTCGGGCTTGAGACCGACAATAGGCCGCATTAAAAGTGTGTACGGGAAATAGTACGGGACAAAGATCATTCCGGGTGGAAGCTTAGATGTAGACTGAGATCCAAGCAGCTTCATCCTCGGCTGCACGCCAAGTAGTTTTTGGGAAGGAGAGAGAGAGAGAAAGAGCGGGGGGGAGTGATGACCCAGATGTGGTGCAGGCAGTAATATTTTTTGGTAAAAAAACTATTCGACTTGCAAATTTTTGTCTACTTAAAGTACATTTATCAAGAAAAGTTATCTGCGATCCTTCAGTTTTCAAGAAAATCGACTTAAATATGATAAATCGTGTATTTTTGGTAAAAAGTTATGTATATATTTATAAACTTTTTTTATTTTGATAGAAAGCATTTTACATTTTATAAAATGTTGGTAACACGACATATAACTTGCTTTTTTGCCCGAAAAATATGGCGGGCATTACAATTTTCGTCCAATTTTTACATTTGGATCATTTATTAAAAATGAATATATGAATACCTTAACACACTTGAAGGAATAAATTTATTTTTCCCCATAACCCGTAATCCGAAATCCGAAAACCGTATAACCACAAAATCCCATGACCCCAAAACCCCAAAACACCATAACCTCAAAATCCCGTAACCCTAAAAACCTCAAATCTCTTTAAACCCTTAAACCCCGAAATCGTCAAACTCAAGAGCCCAAACCTTTACTAAAAAAATTGCAGCCAAACAGGTCTTTATACCTTAAAGGCCTTTCAAATACTGTATTTCAAATTCTTTATCGTACGAAAAAGTAAAGCTGACTTTTCGGCAAAACCAAGCAATGTCATATCATCAATTAGTCCAATGGTTTCCAAGTTATAATTAATTGACATTAAAAATGAAAATAAAAAAGTTTATAAATATATACTTAAATTTTTACCAAAAATACACGATTTATCATATTGAAGTCGATTTTCTTGAAAACTGAAGGAGCTCAGATAACATTTCTTGATAAATGTAAGTTTAGTAGAAAAACATTTGCAAGTCGAATAGTTTTTTTACCAAAAAATATTACTGCCTGCACCACATCTAATATTAAAAAAGGAAAAGATTTTATCGTTAAAATCGCAAAATGGGCCTTTTTGTCTTGAATTTTGGGGCCCTTAAATACTATTTTGGGACTTCTCAATATATTTCTCGTATTCCACATAGTCCAAACTATACTCTGAACAAATTTTATCCGATTCCATTCACTCAATCGTGAGATAGTAAGTTTTAATACAAAAAAAAATGTTTTATTCTCACCGTGCGGCGGTTATGCGTGCAGGGCAAGTGAATGAAAAATTCTCGAACAGTGTGTCTAAAAATTAATATTTTTTGCCTGAAATCAAAAAGTACATGTTAAAAGGGTGATTTTACACCGGGTCGCTTGCTATAGGTAAGTTTCAAGGCTAGATATTGACAATTGAATTTTTCAAAATCCTTTGGGCTAGTTTGTATATCAGGTACGGGGAAATACTGTACATAAGATTAACATAGAGAAGTATGGACTTAAAATACATTTTTTATAAACATGCCTTTAATACTTTAATTATAGCTTAAAATGGTTCGTAAATACTAAAGAAAAAGATCAGTAAAAATGCAGTATTCTCAAAAAGCTGTCAAATGCTGCATAAGCTATGGTAAGAGATGACTGATCTATGATGATATTTGCCCTGCAAGCTCTTAGCTGTCACGGCCGACACGCACCAATAGAAGAACAGAATGCAGACTACCGCGAATTCAAATTATAATGTGGAGAACATGGAGGGAAGATGCCAATCAAACCAAGATTATTTTTTGCAAAATTACTGCGAATTTTGCAAAACCCAAGGCACTCGTAGAATCCGCAATTAAATTGCAAACGTTTTATGCTACTCTTATGCTAGTATAAGGCTGTTTATACATTTTCGCTGCATAGAATAATTGAGGTAGCCTATTTATACAATATAAAAACTGTACATTGGCATAAGAGTAGCACAAAACGTTTGCAATTTAATTGTGTATTCTATAAATGGCTTAGATTTTACAAAATTCACAATGATTATGCGAATAATCATGTTAGTTTAAATGACGATCCTTCTCCACACTTTGAACGCTAAGCACATAAGTACGCAGCAGACTAGCACAGCTATGTATTCAGCTATGTTGTACGTGCGGCGGTCATGACAGCTGGGACGCGTACTGGCGCCATCTGGCTCCAGTATGCAGGGAAAACATTCTCATAATAGTGACATGGGTCGCCAATATGATATAAAAGCTTAATCTCCGTCACAGCGCTTACAAAAATAAAAAAATAAAGTTTAAACCATGATGTATACAATTTTCTGATTAATTTTTCCATCCTATTCTGTATTTAAACCCAATCTGTATAATATATTACCCCAAAACCGTTATATGATTGCCTCACCCTTAAGGCAATTTCATAAATTTGATGCTTTGTTAAAGCTGTAGACTGATTTTTATAGTAGCTGTTTTGGGACCTGAAAATTCGTGTTTAACTACTTTAAATTAAGTTCTTAAAACCCAATTATTTGATTTTTTATTTTCATGTAACCGTTTTAAACTATAAAGCAACAAAAAAGCGTTAGAACCCCTCTCCCCTAGTGAACATAATGTTATAAAATGGAAACCTCTTATTTAAATATTACACGTTAATGTATTATTACGATATTACAATGCTTTGTTGCAATTAAAAAAAAAAATTTGTGATAATACTGCCCAAAGCACTTAATTCCATTAATAATTATCTTTGCTCAAGGTATATGTTTGTCTTCGTTTTACTCACATGTATGGCTCAGTACATTTTTGAAATAGAAATGAAAAAAACAAAATTCAACAATTTCAGCAATTTCGATTCCTGTATAACTGCTAAGACATGAACTGTGCTGCATTAATACCACTTTACCTTATACCATAATATATCAAAATTTGAAAATTACTCCATATCAGCTTGCGAATCGTAATGAAATCGATGTAATATATAAATTATAAAGATTATTGTTGTGAAGGATTTTAAAAATGTTAAATGCAGCGACAGTATATACAATTATCCATATAGTTTTGCAAAAAACCAAAATCAATGTTTTTATAATAATAGTCATAAGTAGTAAATACTTTATCTTATACATTTTTAGATTTTAAATTTTCAGTTACAATATTACACGAAAATCTTATGTACGTAATTGTACAAAATTTAAAAATAATATCATAAAATTATAAAGTCCCTGGTGGAAAAAATGTAATAAATTGTAATGAATTGTAATGAAACGTAAAAAAATGTAAGAAAATGTAAGAAAATGTAAGAAACTGTATCTTTTTATGTGATTTCGGACCTATTTTCTCATACGTTTTTGTACACTTTCTTATATTTTCAGATTTGTTAACTTTTTTTTACATTTTATTACATTTTTTACATATGTCATTTTACCGCCTAATATAGTCAATATATTTTTTTAATTATTAATTTTATAATAAAATGTAACAATGCATGAGAAATTGTAAGAAAAAGTAAAAGGATGTAGGCTGTAGTAAGAAAATTAAAAAGTTGCCATTTTCTTATATAATATGACGCTAACAGAAAATTTTTTATATTTTGTTATACTTTTTTACGTATTGTTACATTTGTAGTTTCAAAGGAGATACCCCCATGAAATCCTGGATTAATGTATTTGTAATAAATTGTAATAAAACGTAACAAAATATAATAAAATGTAGCAAACTGCAACAAAACGAAAAAGGTCCGAAATCCCACAAAAACGTACAAAATGATACGATTTTTTACATTTTCTTATATTTTATTTCACTTTATTACATTTTTTATTTCCACTAGGGGTGGAAACCTCTTATTCGAAAGTTAATCTTCAATGCTTTATTACATTGTAACAACATATTTTATGCGTTACAAACATTTTTTGTTTTGATGATAACCCTGCTAAAAATAGTCAATAGGTATCGATTAAATTATCAAAAATTCTATGCGAAATCTGAATCCCACTTTTTGTATTATAAATCAATTTAAATCGATAGGAGTCAATAAAATTCTACAAACAAATGACTATTGGAGTTAATATAGAAATCAATCAGTTGGTATTAGCTATTGATTTTTATTGTGATTTTTCATAATGAATTTTATAGACTTCTATTGATCTTATTGATTTTAATCATGTTTTAATACGAAAAGTGGAATTCAGATATAGCTTAGAATTCAATTAATAATTAAATTGATTCCTATAGACTATTTTTAACAGGGAAGCTATTAAAAATATTAAATAGCAAATAAATTGATTTTTAATACTTACAGATCATAGGTAGCCTGGTAAAAAAGTACCATCTCTCCTGGCCGATCCGGGTACTTTCAGCTATTATGATTCGCCAGCGGATACCGTAAAAAATGGGCGACAGCTGGCTAACGCTGGTGGATTTTTGTGTGATTTCGGCAAACGGAAGGTAAAAAGTTATCGACAGAGCACAGCGCTCAAGCCATGTACTCACCTAAACCCGAACTCTAACCTAAAATACGCGTATTTAAGTAACTTACTTTACGTTGTAAACTGTATTATTTATCAATCTGATTTTTGATTATTGACAATATAACATTATGAATGCATGATTTATGCTGCAAATAAAGTTTATCTGACCTTTTCTGGCAACTGAAAAGTTTCACCAGCGGTGGCCAGCCGTTTGTAAACAACTGTAAGAAAATGTCAGAGTTTCCTGACCAGCCGTTAGCAAAATCATTGGCCAATGTTGGAATAATTGGCCAATTAATGATGAAATATTGGTGAACGTTTTTACCAGGGTAGATAGCAATTTAATGCAAGATTTCATCTATAGTTATTTTTCAGTATGATGAAAATTATAGTAGAAAATTTGTCCAGTAACAATAGTAATAGCCGAGATTAAAATTAAGAGACAAAAATCAACTTTAATTTAAGCTCAATATATCCAAATATTTAAAAAAAAATAACTACCAGCAGTACACAACGATTTACACTATTTGAATTTATGGTCAACAGTGCTTAACGCAGTTTTGCTTCAAATGCACATATATCTAAATACATTAATATGTGATGATTTGTATTATTAATATTATATTTACATATACAAATAATATCAAAACTTGACATAATTAAATATACCAAAGAAAAGCTTTTACTTGCTAGAATAATTATTTTAAGCAATAATTATATAGGTATTATATACAAAGCCAAAATCTGTTAAATATCTAAACATTAATGAAATTAAAAAATATATACCTAATGTTTACATAAAAATTTGCATAGAATATTATCGAAAGAAATAAGAAAATTTTACAGAATAATTATTACGTAAAAATATTTAAAAAAATATTGCGTAAAGTTTTGCCTAACGTTTTATCATTGCAATAATACATGTGAAATATTATATGTTTATTATGTTAGTCTTATACTGGAATCTATTTAAGCAAAAACGAAAACCCCCGAGTACCCACGAACAAGCGGTTCGTGGTCGTTTTGGCCAGATTCGAGTAAATTGACCTGTCACGTGACCCATACCGGGTCCGCCATCTTGTATTTTGAAAGTCTAAGGGTGGATTCGTGTTAAAAGTTGAGCCAGATTATGCCACTTCTGAGGCCATATTGGGTCAAGCATCATAAATTTCCAAGACGGCCCACCTGATTTCAAAAATATACGTGCACACGAACATTTCGAGCCACAGTGCGACTTATTTGGTGGCTCCGAATTTGTCGCCTACCTGGGTGGCCTTTCTGACGCGAAACGCATCTCATATAAATCATTTTCTGCAAATACCCAGTTTATGTATGTTTCTACATGATACTGTTTAGTTTCGTAGGTTTGTGTCTGTTCACCTCCCTACTGCAAAATCTAATATGATCTCAGGTGAGTTCTTATATAAGATATCATGTGAGATCTTACGCCAAAATCTGATGTATATTTGCAAGTCAAAATTACTTGTATATTAAAAAATGCTAGAAATTATGTTTAAATAGAAATCTAAATGCCTTCCATCCAGATGATACATTAGAAAATAGCAGATGTACTAAAACACTTTGGAGCTCATTTTTTAAATTTATATCAAAATATCAAACATGAGATTTTAGATAAGATCTCACTCAAGATTATAATTAATTAATTTTACTAACTTCAATTTTTCTGAACTCGTGATAATTTCTTTTTTGGCAAGAAATTTGTAAAAATATTTACTTATTAATATATATCAGTAATAAATTAGTTGTACTATTACTTTTGACAAAATTTTTTATTTATGTACACCCACTTAGAATCCTTATAGTTAAGTTGGTATATTAAAAAAAAGTAACTTATGCAACTATGTTTTCTTTTTATATCTGGTATATAAATTCTGGTATATAACAAGAATTATCATTTGGAGGAAGCCAATCAATTATCAAGAATTTTCACGAAGTACGATATTAGAAAAACTCATGTTTAAATGATTAGTTATTATTAATTACGCTAATGAACATTTATTTTAAAAAATAAGTAAGAAAAAATATTACCTGTTATATCTGCAGGTAATTGTGGATAAAGCATTCCAGTGCGTGCTAACCATTGCAATTGTAATGTATGAATATTATTCTGTGTGTTTGAAACTCCCAAAGATGGATGTAATGAAGCTAAGTTATCTTTTGAAATCGTATGAAATGCACTTCCTTCACTTGGTTGGCAATACATTGATTCAGAATTAGTTGTTAAACTTCCTGTATGGAATATAAAACTTTGTGTTTCTCTTAAATTATTTATACTTAAGTCATAATAATCGGAGGTAACTTGTTTTTTTTTATCTAATGCTATCCCAGGATTCGCCTCTAATCCTGGTGATATTTGTGGGCTATTTGTCAGGCTTCTACTAGCATTACTATCGGAACTTGCACTTACTGTTCGGCTTAATTTTAGATCTAAACTACACTTTATAATCTTCTTATCTTGTACAGAATCATTAAAAGTCAAAGCGTCCTCTTGAAATATGTCTGAGTTAGGTTTTTCTAATGACTTCAAACAATTAAACTCTGCAGTTTTCGATAAAACACTATTTTGTTGACAAAAATAAGAAATAACATTTTTTGAATTTACGTTTCCTTTAATAATGCTGTTCGTGTTTATATTTTCCTGAATTTTCCCTATATCAGAATTACAGTTATTTCTTTTCACATTTATAAAGACATCACATTTTTCATTCAATTTTTCATTTTCTAAATTATTTTCGTCAGATGCGCTACTCAGCAAAGCATCAATACAGAAAGATGGTTTACGAATTAAGCTATGAGGAAGATTAGATACTTCAGAATTATAGACTTTTAATGTTTTTTGTTCTTGACATTTTAATTTGGATTGTAAAATACAAGTTTTATTATTAAACAGTGGATTGGTAACAAATGAATTATTTTCTAAATTATTATTTTTTTTACAGTTAGTGTCAATTTGCCCACGATTTAATGAAATAACTATTTCTTCACTATTTTTTTTTGAACATGGACTTTCGGATACCCGTATCTTTTCATTACTATCATTTTCAACTGACAATTTTTCAATTTTACAATGATGTAATAATTTCTTTTTTGAGATATCAGACACTATTTCCTCAGTATATTGCATCATTGACTCATCGACTGGATTTTATTCAACGCACTATTTATCTTATAGTTTGTTATATTAGTAATATTTGATTTAATAAACAAATAATTTCACTTATGCTGCGCATTAATACAGTTTTATTATTATTTTCCTAAATATTTTAATTGGTACATAAATAAATTTTGTATATATTGATGCCGGAATTGGGTTACGGAATGATACTGAATGTTGTACTGTCTCGAATGTACTGCGATTAGGCATCCTGCTTGCCCCGCCTACTCTGTATCCCTATCATCCTATAAGACCTGATTTTCCTGCTGTTTCTACAAGTGCTTTCTGAATGGCTCCCTCAGTACTGGTCTACATACTTCCCTCTTAATATTTTCAGTTGAATAACCACGCCCCACGGCGTATCGCGCTCTTGCACTCAACAACGTATAAGAGCTCCGCTATGCCTCGATCGAAAAGAGGTGTCTTACAGCGAATAGCTTTGTTTCTACGTTAAAAGTGGGGAGTTTCTCTCTACCAGGAATGGTACCTCCCACTTTATGAATGATAATAGTATAACAGATTACCAATCTTAAAACTAACAAGGATCAAAAGGTTATTGAAAATTCATAAATGTAATATTTGACATTTTGATGAATAAAAAGTTAAATATTTGTCCAATTTGATTCTGAATTTTATAAAATTTCTAAATATATTTCAAAGTAATTAATTAAATCAACACAAAATTAAAAAAATCAATTATCATAAACAGATCCTGAATTTGCGAAAAGGGCAAAAATGTGAAAAAATATTAAGCATTTTTTACATGTAGGTATTTGACAGCTATTAAAAACATATAAAGCAAGTATTTCTTTAAAGAATGGAAATTATTGTACTTTGATGCAACGGGTAGCAGTTTCAACACTAACGAACATCAATTTAAGTACACTTATGAAAAGTTTTAACTTATGTTGAAACAGTCATCACATAATTATTTAATTGTTTAAAATGTAGTTTTTGCATATTCAAAAACTTATTCCTTGTGATATAGTTTCAGCATAAAATTAAGTGATTCTGACCTTGATTCTTGATAAATAAAAATACATCAGTTTTATAAAAAAAACAAATTAGAAATATGTTTAGAAATGACAATTAGGGTCTGCGTTAGTGTGTATATTGGTGTGTGGGTGTGCATATTTCCTTTTACTAAAACAATTTGTAACAGTAACATTTTTCATCTTATTCATAACGAGTTAGAAATATATTTTGAGGTGTTTGGAGTCTGAATTACATGATTAGTGTGCGTTAGTGTATGTATACTACATTATTTCTGTACACAGACTGTGAGTATCAATAAATGTACATCTTTTTTTTTGATTCTGAAAAGATTCAGGAAAAGAAGCTATTTTTATTTTTCCTCACTATAGTTATATATTGTTTTATGGATATTTTCAAAATTTTGCAGAAACTTTTCTTTTGTGTTTCTTTGGCGGGGGGCGTTTCTTCCGAGTGCTAAATTTTTAGATAGATATATTTTTAGAAATGATATATTAGAATTTAATATTTTCACCTAAGAAATTAAAAGTTTGTATTTACTAAAAGGTAGAGTCATCAATATAAAGAACGAACATAATAACAACAGACAATTAAAGTTGAGATAAATGCTTACATAGACGAGTAAAAAAGAGATTTAATAACAAAAAGCAAATAAACTTTCGAGAGTTTTGACATTTATACAAATACAAAATAACAGAAATATCGAAGTTCAAAAAAATAGATTTCCGAAGCAGTAGACTAAGGGATATATTTAACTAGTTTCAGAAGCTAATTTTATTATATGCGACCAAATATTTTTGAGAATATATCCATTAGTAATTTTCTTTATTCCTATAAATTTTACCTGTTTCTATGCATTCGATAATATTGCTTATTACATGATTTGCACTTTTCAATTTGGAATTATGATTTTCTAAAAAAATATCCATCTAAAATGTTAGCATTCTGATAAAATACTCCCTAAAAAAACCACTGCTAATTCTTTGGCACGTCGTTTCCTTTTACAAAATTTATGGTTTTAATAGATAAAATATTGTTCAAATATACAGTATATTAATGATTTTTAAAATAATTTCAATCTTAATTATTTTACTGAACAAATTTGAACCTCAGTATTTTAGAAAATTTTAAGCCTCAGTAAATACCATAGGATCCTCATAATCTCATAAAATCATGAATTTTCTCAAAACATTCTGAATTTTAGTTAGCGACTTATGAGGTTTAACTAAATTAGCAATTTTCAGTTATACATAGTATACAGGGACAAAGGTTGGAGATAAAGAATTTGAATCTTAATACCTTTTAAACTGATCGGTTTCATAAGCTGTAAAAAGAACTTCGCCGAAATAAGCAAAATATCTATCTTTGCTCGAATTTTTAACTTAATAGTCCTTTTCTTCCGTAATCATACGACATCGAAAACCAATTTTTTGTTTGTTTTTGTTTTAATTTTTAGCTCAAAAACTAGTCCCAAAATGGCTTAAAATTATGACAGCAAATAGATATTATTGTTTTTTATTGTCATACATTGTTTCAAAACGTTTGTATCACAGACGCACACGTCTGCAACGCGAGGAGCGAGGCAAGTCAGCGATAAGAGTCGAGCAGCTGAGTCGCACTACGATGTATGCACTTCGGATGCATCGTAGATGTTAGCTCAGTGGTCAGAGCACAGGCCGATGGCTCTCGGGTCCGCGAGTTTGAGTACCCTCGTCTACTTTTTCGCTTCCGACTTTGTCTTCCCTTCGTTTGTAACATTCTGGCATCCCCTACGGAGGAGATCACCGGTTTAGAACCCGGCTAAAAAAAATAGATCTCTTCTCGAACTCACGACAATTCTTACCTTACCATGGCGCTCCTCTACTTAGCTTCGCCCACTGGAAGAGCTGTGAATTAGTTGCATTCGTGTCCAGAAGAGACCATACACTAAAAACGGCCTCTGGTGTGGTGTAATACAGGTTGCAATCTCGTGATACACGATGAATCGCCATAGTAAAATCTGCCTTGTCGATAAATACGGTTGTTATTGAAGCCGAGGATGGCTTCACCTCAAACGGGGGTGGTATCACAGACGCACACGTCTGCAACCCGAGGAGCAAGATAAGTCATCGATAAGAGTCAAGCAGCTGAGTCGCACTGCGATGCATGCACTTCGGATGTATCGTAGACGTTAGCTCAGTGGTTAGAGCACAGGCCGATGGCTCTCGGGTCCGCGAGTTCGAGTCCCGTCGTCTACTTTATTCGCTTTCGACTCTTTCTTCTCTCCGTTTGTAACATTCGGCTATTTGATTTGAAGATATTCAATTTTTTTTTATTTATTTTTTTATCATAACAATTAAACGGAACGGTCAATCTTAAAAATCTTGTGGGAAAATGTAGGCGATTTTATTCTCTTTCAGAAACACTACTGCTGAATTTAGTGTATTTATCATATAATTGAAAAAAAGCAAATATATTTGTTCAAAAATCGAAAAATGGCCATAAAATGACTATAAAATGGTCAGAATCATAAAAAAAATCCCCTGAATGTAGAATCTACTGTTTAAGCAGGGAGAAATTTTCGGTCTCCCCGCTTGAGCTCAAACTTTTTCTAACACGCTTGAAATTGACGATTTTCTACGCGACTTTTAGGAATGAAAAAAAGCCCATTTTATGCGCGTGTTTGGAAAAGTATTATTCATTCTACGTGCACAAAAAAGGCCACTTTCCATGCATGTAAAATGAATGAAAAATCGATTGTTCCTGGCAGCGGGAAAAATTACTCCCTTGGGAGGAAAACGTCTTTTCCCTCCAAGGGAGTAGTTTTTTCCTTGCTCTGCAGCCTATTCGATGAATGTGTGTCTATATAACTATGTTCAAAATTTCAAAATTTTCAATATAGTATTGTTTTACTTTGAAAAGTCCTCGAATTTTTCATTTTTTTCATATGCATGATAAGTGGCCTATTCGTGCACTTATCATAAAAACTACGGTATGCAACAAGCGGGAGTGGCCTTTTTTGACTCGAAAAACTCTACTACTCGCCGCAGGCGCCCTCGACTCCCACTCGTGCTCAAAACATCACCCTAGCTAGAAAAAGCCAATTTTCCCCCCTAGTTGCACAATATACTATTTCATAATAAGTCTGAGGCAAAAAGGCCTTTTTAGTGTTTTTGTGTGTATATATACGTATAAACACACCCGCACATACATATATACATATATCTGAGGCGAAAGTGTTTTTTCACTAGGAGCGAAAGTACTAACTTTCTTTCCTAGGGATAAACATTTTCACCTCTGATATTTACCCTGAAATCCAGCACTGAATTCAGTCTGAATTCAACGTTGATTCGACGTGGATTCAATATTGAATCAACGCTGATTTCAGACTGAAATCAATATTGAAATCAGCATTGAATCAACGTTGATCGTTTTGACGGGGTTTAGGAAATAATCACCGAGTACAAGAATCAGTGAAGCAGACCCAAGTAATTTGACATTATATAACGACGCACACTATGCTAACTATACATTTAAGCTGAATCAGTATAATTCACTTTTAAAATTCAAGTTTATTATACTGAACTAGAAAAACCTAAACTTAATAAGGAAATTTACTTAGATTAAAGAAAAGCTCTAAGTTTACTACATCCTTTTAAACTATGCTAAATTCCTAAACAATCAATTTTCTAATTGAAATCCTACAAATGAATCATTATTTTGTTTGATTCCTCTTGAAAACTGCGATACAAAAATGTATTATTTATCTGAAATTAAAATAAAATAAAATTAAAATAAAATATATTTTAAGAATATGTCTACAAATAAAAATAAATAATCGATACAAATGATATTAAGTTGCCAGTTTTCCAATAGTATTGATGACCGCCAGAAGAATAACATTCAGCACTTTGACCACAATATTGAAAATAAATCAGGACAACCTTGGCGATAAATCAGGCGCCGGATTTATGATTGGTATTAATCCAGTATTCACCGAAACGATCAGCGACAGAAGCACAACTTCATTGGAACGATCAACGGCTTCTAAGGCAAAATTATACTCTTGTATCTCGGTTATGGCATCAAGAATGTCAATAAAGTCTTCGTCGAGAAATCGCCCAAAAGCTCGGAAATAGAAAGGCGTAGCTCCAGTCGTTCTTGCTGCTTTCTATAGCAACTGCACCCCCGGTTCAAAAGTCACCTTAAATTTATCGCTAAGTAGAATTTTCAGAATTTTACTCGGAAAATCGTAATTCAGAGACGAATACAGATATACGGGCTTTTGATCAGCCACCTCCGTCCAGACATAGCAACCGTCCACCTTTCGTGTGCTTGCGCTTCTTAGTGGCTACCTTTCCCATTCTCGATACGTCAAGCATCTGATCAAGGACGGTCCGAGACACAGCTGTAGGCGGTTCAGGCGGTGCAACGCTGTAGAAAATTTTGTTGTGCTTACAACCAATACTGCAACCCTTCATGTCGAGCGGACAGCGCTCAGCACCGACTGCGTGCAAGATATACAATATCTTTTAACCTACGTTGGTGTCTTTGTCGACGAGATGACGAAGACTCTGGGACTTCCAGTTCTTCGCGTCGATTTCTGCGCCAAAAGCTATCATCAGCTGTACTATCATGGGCGTTGACTGAGTTACTGCCAAATGTAATGCTGAGTTTCCTTTTTTATCAACTATGTTGATGCTGGACAGATGGCTTAAAAGCTCTGCCACGCATTCAAGTCTTTTTCTGATTACCATAATGCGAAGAGCTGTTCTATTTTCGATTCAAAACGTCAATTTCACAATTTTTTCTTTTAGCGCATTCCTGACTTCTCTGCTGTAAGACCAGTGCAGAGACGTTTTAACAAATTTTTATATCGTCCGTCTTTAAACTGTTAAGTTGATTGTGAAGTAAGTCACTAATGTACCCTGGAGTCGTTCCTGATACACCTACAATTAATAATATTCAAAGTTAAAAATAAAAATAAAAACTTTTCACTTTAATTACATAAAATAAAAACCAATTATTGCAATTTCAAAATATTTATCAAATATCTTTACTACGACGAACGAGAAGCTTTTGAACACGAAAAAGAGACATCTTAAAGCTAGCTCGACAAACAATTCTATAACAGCTTATTCAAAATATATTCGAAAAAAATTTCAGAAATGTCAAAAGCAGAAAGTAGTAATACATTGTTATTTAACGCAATGGTACTAAAAACAAAATCAATAATGGATCAATCAGAGGTAATTTCCTTTAAAAAACTTCAATTTATTATTATTATGTCAAAGTATACTTAAAAATGAAGAATTAAAAAAAATCTTTCATATATTGTAAAAGGAAAAAATACGCAAGATCAAAGACATTACAGATCTACAAAACATAATAATAGCCCAACAAAAACAAATAAAAGATTACAAAAACAACTTGAAGCGACAAATAAAAACCGCTGCCAATTCATTGGCACGTAGCTTCCTCCAACGAAATTTATAAGCCCAATATATAAAATATTGTTTTAATATATCTATATATCTGCTTGCTAATGTATGAGGCGATTTTTGATAGGCAGTTTAATAAAAGTTTTGGATAGTTCATTGTTCAAAAGTTTGCAGACCCCTCTATTTTCTTATTATAGAATACGAACACTGTCGTCAATTTTTTTTACAGAAATTCAGGCATATTTACATGTGTTCTAACATCCTAACCAACCTAACCATCAAAACAGCAGGTTATTCATTAAATAGGTCGCTCGCGCAATTTTCAAGAAAACGATTTTTACATTTTAGCACGTTAGTTGAAAATCGCTTGATGGAATCGTTTAAAATTTTAACAGCAGATAGTTTTTTCTATAGTAAATCACCAAATAAAATTTTGAAGCATCTAACTACATTGTTTTAGAGATATAAGAAATCAAAAAATTTTCAAAAAGAAAATTGGAAGCTGTGCAATAAACTTAGCCTAGACACATAAAATATCTAATTTTTTCCGAAATCTTAAGTGCAATAAGGCCTTTTTGCGTCCGTAATCAAGGCACAAAAAAAAACTCTTTTTTTTCAGTTTTTGATTTATTACTGTAAAAATGAGTAGTCAAATCACTTGAAATTTTAATGGGGTATAGTTTGACACGTAACATAATCTTTTCGCGAGGTTATGACGTTTAGTTTCAGAGATATGAATTTAAAAAAAAATCGCCTTTTTCATTTTATCTGACGAACAAAGCGGTCAATCCCGAGCACCAAACGAGGAAAAGTAGGTAATTTTATTCTCTTTCAAATGCATTATAGCTGAATTGTTTGTAACAATGGGATGATTGAAAAAAAACGCAAAATAGTGTTTTTTAAAAATCAAAAAATGGCCATAAAAAATATAGTTAAGAAATTAAAAAATAACTGTTTTTCCCGAATTCACAATCCAAAAATATATATGCGTGTCAAATTTTATTGATATTGACAAAGTAGTTCCAGAAATATTACGGTACACACACACACACACATCCATACGGACATTTTCAAAAACACTTGATTTAAACTTCTAACACACTAAAAAGTATTTTCTAGAAATTTTGAAGAAACTCAAAATTTTACTATTACAAAGCTTCCTCTAGGAGGAAGCAATACATAAAATTATTATAAGATCCCCAATGAGCAGAAGGAAATCTTATTAAATTCTAAAAGTATACTTTTAGAGTTCTTTTTAGCACCTATGTACCTGCTTACACCTATAGTAAGCAGTTATGCCCGCTAAATATTTTTCTTTAAGACTTCGAAAAGTATTCTTTTTTTTGAAATTAAAGTGAGCTAAATGTCCCAAAGCCATAATAAAGTATTCTTTTGCTATTAAATATTGATACAGTTTTAACAAAATTGATACCAAAAGTTTTATTAATATCTAAAAAAGAATTCTTTATGTTTTCTTTTTAATTATAAAACATTTTTACAGATTTAGGAAGTATGTACTGAGAAAAATTTTATAGTAGAAATTAGTATTTGGGAAAGTAATTTTTACTACTTTTCATAATAAATTGGTAACAAACTTAAGATATTAGATTTGACTATCCAAAAATAGTAATTTTTGATAAAATCGAATTTTTAAAAATTTAATTTCAATTTCGATTATTTCTATATTTTACACCTATCAGATACTTCGCGCTGTTATTCTATATTATTTATTATTTTTATTGATTATTTTTATGCTATTTTCAAAAAAGAATGAGATTACATTTTTTTGCGGCGTCGGGAATCGAACCTGGAGCTCTGACGTGAAAGTCGAGAGCGCTGACCATTTACCTAAACAGATCAAAATTTTAGATCTATCTGATGTACGAACTAAAGTTAATTTCCTCTATGAATTAATGTTCGATCAATCTATAAGAATGATAAATCTAAATGATACTATATACATGGCACAGCTGTTGAGAAACAATTTATTTTGAATGTTTCAATTTTAACTTAGCATAATATTTTCCGCATTGAAAACGATTGAAATTAAGTCGTAACACAATTTCAAATTAGAAAGAATAATTTATTATTACTTTTTAAAAACTATGTTTATCGAATAAATATTTGAAAACCTGCCAAAATAATACTTTCTGCATACCCTCGTAGAAAATACGCCATAAGATATGGCCGGTGAATAACTACTGGCCATGTTTTTCTTAGCATAATATGTCAATAAATTAAGCAATACATTTTGAAAATACAAGGCAATATGTTAAGAGCAGTAACCTAACCTTGAATATTCATACATACAAATTTATATATAATCACTATCAAAACTCACTAACGTATGTGTATAACGTATGTACTATTCTGGCATGCATGTTTTTATGTAAGTGTGAATATTAGAAATAATATCAGGTAAAATGTGTGTTCAATATTATCAACAATGAAGTGTAAAAGTTATGATCTTGACAGATATTCTCTCAACTCAGTGTTCGAGTCAGTCGCTATAGCAGTATCTATCATTATATAGCCTTATATGCAGTGTATAAATGCAAGCTGTTTAATTTGTGATGTAGATGCTTATTTTATTATGTAGAAACAGACTAGCGTAACAAGTTTTGCTTGACTGTCTTCGTTATCTGATCTATACCAAAGCCCATGGGTCCAGGAGCAAAATTAATACTTGGGTGTTTACATGAGAATTTAAACTACAGCACTTGAAATAAAGACAAGTGGATATATTATTTAAACAGTTTGAAACAAATCATCATGCAAAATTTTAGCCCTCTAAGTATGATAGATTTTAATTGAGAGCAAAATCAAATTCTCAATGATTGTATGATTACTTTTTTTAATTTTTCTTTTTGCTCTCAATTAAAATCTATCATATTTAAAGGGCTGAAATTTTACGTGGTGATTTCTTTGAAGCAAAAAAAATATTTGTTAAAAAAATATATCCAGTTATCTTTATCTCAAGTACTGTAGTTTAAATTTTCATATAAACACTCATGTGTAAATTTTGCCCCAGGAGCTATGGGGTTCGGTGTGGATCAGCTAGCAAAGACAGACAAGCAAAAATTGTTACGCTAGCCTATTCCTACATGATAAAATAAGCATCTACACTACAAATTAAACATTTTGCATGAATACACTGCATGTAAGGCATTATAATGATAAATACTGCCTGCGACTGACTTGAACACTGAGTTGGGAATATTTATCAAGATCATCACTTTTACACTTCATCATTGATAAAATCTTGAACACACACATTTTACTCAATGTATCTAATATCCAAACCCACATTAAAAGTGTACATTTCAGTGTGAGTGTTGAGTGTGGTCATGTTTGTACATATGCATTAAGATGGGCGAGGTTAGGTTCCCATGTATAAAACGTTCGCTATAATTTTATGGCATATTATGCCCATTTACCGTTTCCTGTTAACAGAGACATATGGCCACGGTATGCCACATAAACTGGCTACTAGGCATAAATAGGATTACTGATAATACACTTATGGAATACCTCCTTCAACTGTTCTGCTAGCTGTAAAAATTAATGTTATGAGAAAGAATACTTTTTTATTACTTTCCTCGTACCATATTCGCAAAATAAATATTACAAAGATTGTGATATTACAAATATGTTTTTACTGTCCAGACGTGTTTAGTAGTGCTTGGGAGAAGAGGATATTCAAATAACTCCCAATAACGGAAACACATGGAGATAGAATTATCTTTACCAATGAAATTCAATAGCTGGATGTTTTGTTTATCAGATGCAACAACATATGGCATCAACCATAAGTAGTTACACCAGATGCTACAGTAACTTCCTGAATTATTACGTTCAAGTCGCTTCTCGATCTTGTCCGAATGAGCTCATGTTTCATATTAACTACAATATTTTTATAGTCTTCTGCAAAACCCAAGATCATACTCAGTGGAATTGCAACATCAAAATTTCCCTTGTCATCTACGACCGATTTGATATTGTCTTGAATACCAAGCTAGCCCGCATTCTCCAGCATATCATTCTGATTCAAATTAAATGAAATCAATCCTTTCATAACACTGCTCAGACCAACATTTTTACTTTTATCTATCTCCACAGCATTAATCCTAGTTATCCTAAAATGAATGGACTAATGGAATTGTTATTTAAAAAATATCCGGATGACCTTCTTCTGAGGTCATCAGATCGTGCAAATTATCGCAAGATTCTGGAAGCAACAAATGCTCATCGGAAAAAAATTACAGCAAAGATGAATCTATACGAATGTCGAGAAGTAATACATACAAGAATATTTTAGCACCAATGTTCTGCAGCACTCCACGTAAAAAGAACAAGAGCAACGGAGGAGAACCTAAATATAAAATAACTAAGAAAAATGCTTTCATTGATCTTGTCTACTGGGATTATCCGAACGAGCTTACTGAGAGACTTCGAATATTGATTACCGAACGATCAGCTGGAAATAATAATCACGTCAATGCAATCCAGTCGATTATTGAGGAATTTCGTGAAGCTGGACATATATATTGACATGCAACTTTCTTCTTTGCATCAGTACTACCATGAGTCTCGATGTGTTTGGAAGAAAACTTGAGGGCTCGCAAGTGAGTCGCGGTCCTCCAGGCATTGGTTTCAATTTTACACCTGACGGTGATTTTGATTTAGGAAATAAGCGACTTTACAAACTGAAATAAATTATATAGCTACTAAACTTGGTGGAATTAGTAAAGTTATAGAAGAATATAAAACAGCAATTAGAAGTGACTGCAAAATTGAGATATCTTTATAGTACAACTCAACGCAATTACTCAGGTGTTGATTATATCAATATATATTATAAGATGGAACGTCATAGAGTAGTTGAATAGCTGCACAAGCCAGCACGTCGGCGATACAAGAGTTTTCATTACTTACTCACTGTCATGGATATATTTTCAAGTCCCAGTCAGGTCAAAGAGTGCTAATGATGTTACTGCAGCAATGAAGTCTATACTGAAAGAAGGACGAGTACCGAAGAATCTACAAACTGACCAAGGAAAACAAATTTACAATTCAAATTTTAAAAATCTCATGAAATACATAAGATAAATCTATACTCTTCTCATAGCAATCTTCATGCAAGCATATGCGAACGATTCAATAGAACGTTAAAAAATGTAATGTGGTTAGAATTCAGTAAACAAGGAAGCTATAAATGGTTGGATATTCTACCCAACTTGTTCAAAGCATACAATTCGAGAAAACATCGTACAATAGCTATCGAGCCTAAAAATGTTACGCAAGCAAATGAGAGAGAGGTTAAGAGGCGTTTTCCTTATGAAAACTCACTAGCGATAAAATCAAAATTTAAAGTAGGAGATAAAGTACGAATAAGTAAGATAAATGTTTTTGAAAAAAGGTACACACCAAACTGGTCTACCGAAATTTTTACAATAACGCGAGTTGTCAAAACCAATCCGGTAACTTATCATCTCAAACATTTTAATGATAAAGCTGTCTCAGGCAGATTTTATGAAATAGAAATTCATAAAACTAGGTATCCTGAAATTTATCCAGTAGAAAAAGTTTTAAAGAAAAGTGGCAAACGTGTATATGTTAAGTAGTTAGGATTTAGATATGAGCACAATAGTTGGATAAATAAAAATGAGATTCTTTAACATAAGTGTATTAACATTGTTTTTTTTTAATGGATGAAAAAAGATTAGCTTGTAGTAAATAAAAGAAAGCAAATGTATTATGGCTATTAAATTAAATTTATTTATGTATTATTGTTTTGTACATGATGATAAAAAATATATCTTTGTAGAAAATAATTTGTGTGTTATTCTTTCTTATTGAGTTGAAGATTTAAATTTAAAAGAAGATCCACCTGAATATTTAAAAAATAAACAGAGCTTATTTGCAGTGCTGCAGAGTGTGTTAAAAAACGCTTCATCTTTTAGAATTGCGGATGAAATCTTCTCTGGCATGATGACTTGAAAGCTGTCTTCGAATTCAGCAACAATCTTCGTTCCGAACCTTGTCTTGATCTCTTTCAGTGCTGTCACCATATACTTATGATTTATTTCCAAGTCTGTTGCTTTTTTCCTTGGCAAGAACTCTCGCTCAGCAATCTTGTTAAGTGCAGATAGATCTATTCTGAAAAAATTAAAAATAAAAGTTTGTGTTAGAGAAAATGTTTTAATGACATGTATTAAGGGAGAACTAAGACATGAAACTTACTTGTAGAGTTAGGTGAGACTTGGACTCTTTGTGCAAGTTTGATTGTTCTTGTTCGCTTCGATTTCTCGACTATGCTCCTCGCTGAGATCCATCCGTTTATATACCATATTTCCCACCACAATTTCTGCCCCTTCCATTACTTCTAGTAGTATGTCCCTCCTTTTTTCTCATTCAGATCTTATCTCATCTAAAAATGGATCCCTTTCGTGCACGAACTTGTCTGAAATATCATACTCGATCCTGATTTATTCACCTTCCTTGCCATAGAGAGTTATCTCCTCTCGCAATGCACTGCCATTGGCTACTTCATTCCACCTCTTACTTTCTCCCTCTCTTTTTCCTTCTTTTCCTTCTGAAGCATTGCCATTGGCTACATTGTATCCCCTCGCCTCTGTATCCCCCTCTACATGCATTGAAGCTTGCGCCATCTGTTCTTCCAGAATATCTCCCTCTCTTTTTTCTTCTGCAGCATCTACCTCTACTTGCATTGCAGCATGCACTATCAGTTCTTTCATAATTTTGCAATGTCCCCAGGGCAAAGTGTCTGTACTATGAGACAGTAAGAATCTTTTATCATCATGAGAACTTAAAGCAATTTTTTCTTGTTTTTCAGTATGCACGATGTGTTATCTAGAACGAATATTACACTGTTCACGTTTTATAAAAATAAGATCTTGAAGGCATCTTCAATAATCTTCAAACATGATTGATTTTTTTACTACATTGTATTTTATACCTTTAGCTTTTTTCACTGTCTCGCCCCCTTCAATCAGAATACTATACATATTGCTTCTTAAACCTACGAATTCTGTCATAATCTGGCCGCAGCTTTCGTCTTTCATCAATCCAGGAACTTTTTTTATTAACACGTGGAATTCCAAACTGATTATTTTCATCATAGTTAAAAGTATCAAACTTGTATATATCATTTTTCATTATTTGATACATGTCTATATCTGCAACTTCATATATTAAACTATCTGTATCTGTATAAAAAAGTTTACATTTTTCTCCAACTCGCTGTTTCATGTATGAGTAATGAAAATCATATACTAATGTTTTTGACAAATCGAGAATACAGAGATCAATATATATTGGTTTCTTGATTGTTATGCTCGTTCTCTTTAGCTGAGTAGCAACAAAATTTTCATCAATGATTGCACAGCTATGAAAATTTGGTTGAGCTATACGTGCTTTTTCTCCATAACGACCAGCAAATTTATTTACTAAACGCACGTCAACGGGAGATAGCTCCCTCTCAATGCACTTTACATAGACAGCATTGATTACAAATTTATAAAAAAGTTTTTCAAACTCATTCTTGGACTGTTTTTTCTTCTCCGTATTTAGTTCGACATACGGTTTGAGCCAAGCCTTCTGTTCAAAACTTAAAATTCTATGTACTTTTTTCAGTCGAAGTCCATTATCTAATGCCTGTTTTAATACTCTATAATGAATGACATACCTCGTCTTATCATTCAGTGTAGTGAGAAGTTTCTTCTGTTTTGAGTTAGGTGGTGTACGATGCTCTGCGCAAAATGGGAGATCTCGTTGATCATCATGCAGGTCTTCAGGATACTCTAAGTCAACTTCAGCAAAATAGCCTATGTCTGCATCTGGTGGTGTATTGAAAAAACTTGGATTCGTCTCATGTTTGGACCATTTAAATTTGCCAACAGGTAAAGGCTGTACCATTGCTCATCCATAAAGATTAGTTATACCAAATTTTAGAGTGTCTTTGTTTTTTGGTCCTTGTCGTATGAAGGACCCATGTATGGATTGTTCGCCTTGGCATACCGATAACAGCACTGACTTATTTCTCCTCGAATGCCCGCTTCAATAAACATTAGCATATCGATATCTGTAAGCAGCTCTAATTCGACCTATGTCATTTTAAGAGCTGATGAAAATGTTAGTCCAGGAGTCGTGTAAAAGTAAACGGGACACAAATCATAAGATGTCTCCCGAAAACTATCAAAAACATCGGCCAATAATAAAACATATGTTTTCAAGTATAGATCAGAATATTCACCTAAAGTTCTTATATTAAACGTTTTCCAAACTTGAACAGCATGATCATAATCTTTCTCAAAAATGTGAGAATCTGTTAATTTATTATAAAATTAATTTTCATTAGGAAGTTTTGTAGACATTAACTTATCTAATCCATCAACTGTATCATACGGAAATATGCCTTTGCGTCTAAGTAGATTGATTTTTTCATTCGTAAATCCATCAGATTGAAACTTATTAAATGCTATTGGTACGTTCTCGAGACATGATACAAGTTTTTCCAATGTTGGTGGTGTGAAATGCTCATTTTCTTTCGCATTTTAAAAATACTAAAAATCAATAAGATAAGCTATTATAAAATAAAGCCATAGTTACCCTTCCTACTAGAATGTAGCATACAATAAGTTATAGCTAATTCAACAAATTCAATAATTAATTGAATTAATTGGTTTATCAGGATATGAATAAGGAACGACAACGTAAGGCGAAGTAAAAATGAAAAGATAATTAAACTTAAAGTAAAATCAATTAAGAAAATCGATAATAGTAAATGCACGTAAAATAATAATAAAACGAAACACCGATATGCGCGCACACATACTACGACTCTACAGCAGAGGCAAGAGACCAAGCGAAGCACACCGATATGCACGCACACATTGCAAGTCTACAGCAGAAGCTCAAAGCTAAGCGGGGCATACCGATACACACACATCTCGGCTCCACGATGGGAATACAGCGAGTGCAAGTAGAGCAGAAAAAAACAAGAAGCCAGTACATCATGGACCGCGCATACACGAAAGAGACGCACGTGTAATGAAGAGAGTCCACAGAACTCGCAACGCTATCGGCAAGTGACACATAAGTCACGCCCGCCAAAGAGGACACCGCGCAAGTCGGCTCAAAATGCACAGAAGAAGCTTCTATGAGTCTGTAGATAAGAAAGGTAAATCAGAGGCGAATTTGACAGGAGAAGAGCACGAGGGGAATCGATGTACTAGATCAGAGGATTTTTACTCTGGTTTTCTGATTGGCCCTAGCAGCAACATCACATGCATAAAAAGTTCCATATAAGGCAAGAAGCTGCATCTAGGCCTCCTAATTGGCCAAACAGCAACCCCTCCGAGGAAACGAAAATCGGAGATCACCTCTCCTACGAGAGTATAAAAAAGCCCAGCAACAGGTCCTCACATCGCCAGTTTGCATCAAAAATCGTTACCACGCGAAAGCTCTGCCCGAATCCGGTCCTATATTAGACTTAGAATTATTTCGGAGCATGGGAACTGAAAACTCCTCTTCGGAAGCCGAGTCCAAAGCTGTTGAGAGGACGTGCTGGGAGCAGAGCAGGTCGTTGCGGAATTAAAAATAAAAGGTAAGTGAATTTAATTACACAGACTGCATGCCTCTATTGCGCATTTCTCTCTTTCTCTCTCATTAGTTAAATTCCCCATTAGTCATTATTTTGAACATTGACACAAGCTTTTTTCTTTTTTATATACTTAGGAAGAGAAATGTAAGAAGTCCCCTAAATTGGAGAATATTTTTTCATGTTTATGCATAAACTTATGATACTCTTGAGAGTCCAGCCAGAGTCCTTTTCTTGAAATTCTTCTAATTGTGCAAGAATAGGCTCTTTGATATTGTCTTTAAACAATTCCTTCAAATTCGTTGACATGTATATTGTTGCACTTTCACTAGTAAAATATTTAATGTCCGTTGTTTCCTCTCCATTTTTCTACATTGAAAATTCTGCGATAAAGTCCGAATTAGCTTTCACTGCATTATACTCGTCTATACAGCTCTTTGCTTTATCGATAAAGAGCTTCTGTGCGTCGTTTAAAAAACTTAGAATATCAATGTGTTTTATATTCACAACAGCGCCAGTTCGAATTCTATTCTGAAATGCTGACTGCACATCTCGCCACTCTACTCTAGCTTCAGTTTCCTCTTCCGCATGTAAACTACCTCCACGCTGAAGGTGTTGCTCAAATTCAACCTGTATGCATGATAGATGTGTCATACAAGTTTGACACTTTTGTTTTTCTCCTACCAATTTTTTTGTTTAATTTATTGTAGAATTGCACACGTCCAACCAATGATAAATATCATTACTGCTCATTTCATCTTTACTTCTTATGGTGTCGTGAAGTAAGAGAACAAGACGTTAAATAAATAAACTAATTGAATTCATGGCTACTTTAATATATCAATTGATATAACTATTTCACTTCACTATGTGGCGACTGACAAACTGTGATCGTTGAAGAAATATGCTTCCTCTATTAAAGGGAAAAATCCTTGTAAGAGGGGAAACATTTTTTTTTCTTTAGGGAGTCGATGGCAGAGAAGAAAAGCACATTGCTAAAAGAGAGGGAAAGGTTCTCTCACTGTGGACCAATGGTTGAGTCAAAGTTCTCTGCGATAAGATTAAGGGGAAGATTTTTTGAAAAGGAGAGGGGATGCATTTTCTTCCTTTTTGACGAAATAAAAATTATCTTTTTTAGTTTGAAACTATCTTAGAAAAGCGAGAGGCGGAGTTTTGTATTATAAAATCAGAAAGTAAGAGCTTAGCTTTGATCATTTCTTACTAAACTACAAGATGACTATTGTTTAAAAATACAGTATTGCAATGTCAAAAAGAAGAAAAAGTTTATATCTGTGAAATTCAAGGTTTTCAAAGAATATCTGAGGATACTTTTATTCTCAAGGAAATAAGTTTTCTCAATTTAAGTAAAAATGCTCAACCAACTGCTTATCTTTTCAAACCTCCATTACCATGGGAAGAACTGTCAGCGGAAGAAAAATGTATGACTTACTGGATAGAAAAAAGTCACCATGGTATAGAATGGAATTCTGGAGATATTCCATATCACCATCTTCATAAAATTTTAGAAATATGCAGGCAAGGAATCACAAAATTATTCGTTAAAGGAAATCAGAAAGTGGAATGGATAAAAAGTTTATTGCCAAATATGTAAGTTGCATATATATACATATATTATAATTTATTAAGGCTTTCATAAAATATCAATTTTTTCTTATACATTCTTCTATTTATTTGTTTTCAGAACGATTACTAATGTTGAATATTTGGTCTGTCCACCGTTGGAACAAATTATATGTGACAAGCAATTTGTTTGCTTTAATCATTATCTCTGCATTAGAAGAATACCTATGTGTGCTGTTCAAAATGTTATCGCAATACGAGCCTGGCTGCATGATTATTTAGATAATAAATTTAGTTTTGATGAAGTAGACAATATTTCAAAATGTACTTGTTTATACTGGAAATCAGCTTAACTAAATAAAATAATTTTTTAATAAGTGAATGTTTTTTTTTTATTTATCAGCAATCTCCCTTACACACATATTTATATTTTTTACAATTATTGTATCTTATGTACTATTCATTTATAATATATCGAAAATTATAAGAATACAAATTTAAAAAAGATAAACATTTATTTAAAAAAATTTAATGAAAAAAAAGATTATTTAAATTTTCTTACAATCATGTATGGACGATGAGGTGGCTGCTGCTGTTGTAGATGTTGCTGCTGCTGCTGATATTGCTGGTGTTGCTGTTATTACTGCTGTTGTTGCTGTTGCTGAAGTGACATCGGCTGATCTGCTTGATGCTGATGGGTTGACTGTTGAGACAGTTTCTTGAATTTTAACGACAAAGGCGCAACTCTTCGTTCCTTCTTTTCTTCTGCAAAACAATAATACAAATAAAAAAATTATTCACGAATCAACTAAGATGATGGAAAAAATTCTATATCAAATATCAAAATTTTTTTACCTAACATAGTAGACTTCTTCGCTGGTATGCAGGACAAGATTTTTTTACCTCCTCTTTGTTCACTGGCTGCTTCAACTAATTTGAAATGTTGAGATAGGTCCACTTGGGACTCTCCCCTCTCTTGCGCATGCGCGAGCTCGTCGAGCTGCGTTGCTCGGCTCGCCGCGCAAGTTCGTCGCCGGCACTCCAAGAGAGCGCACGTGTTTACCCGCAGTGGTGTATAGTTCGGACGATTGAACAAAGCCTTTTTCTAGAAATCTTCTAGTGTCGATTATTAATAGTCTCACCCAACCTGATCCCAACATGAAAAAATTACCTTCATTATTATCTTCATTTTAGATAATTTAAAATAAAAAATAAAAAAATAACTTGCCATTAGGTTTGCGCTTTCTTGATGAGCGTTTTGAGCTCGAGCTGGAGGTGGAATCGGAGCTGGAGTTGGAGCCGGAGCTGGAGCCGGAGCTCGTACTTGCAGAGGCTGCAGGGCAATCAGTACTCGTACTCGTCGAGGCTGCAGGGCGATTAGCGCTCGTACTTGCAGAGGCTGCAGGGCGATCAGCGCTCGTACTTGTCGTGGCTGCATGGTGATCAGCGCTCATACTTGCAAAGGCTGCAGGGTGATCAGCGCTCGTACTTGCCGTGGCTACATGGTGATCAGCGCTCATACTTTCCGTGGCTGCATGCCGGCGATCAGCGCTCGTACTTCTCGAGGCTACAGAGAGAACAGCGCTCTTACTGGAGGAGGCTGCAGAACGATCAGTCCTTGTTCTTGTAGAGGCCGCAGAACGATCACTTTTCTTACTTGTGGAGCTCGCCCGATGTTCAGTGTTCGTACTTGACGAGACCGCAGGGCGAATAGTCCTCACACTGGTAGCGGCTGCAAGACGATTAACGCTCGGACTTCTCGAGGCTGTAGGGCGATGAGTCCTTGCACTAGAAGAGACTGCAGGGCGATTAACGCATGTAGTAGTTAGAATCTCTCTATGGAGGGACCGGGTACAGCCTGTTATAGCGTTGGAGGGGTGACGTATAGGGGAGCGCTCCTCTACCCTTTGACTTCTGGCTGCATAGGGGGATGCTAGTTCGTTATAGCGTAAGAGGGGAAATGTCTGAAGGTGTTTTTCCCCTCCAGGTGTGTAAGCCGTGTGCGGTATTTTCTCCTCTCTGATAGAGATGTGTATGTGTTACTCTACATGAATAGTCTCTTATTGAGCACGTATCACCTGTAAGTGATAATGTGTGTGACCATTATGACATGCTTTAAATTTTGTATATTATTATTCACTGCGCACTCTTCAATTGGATTTTCACTGTACTTTTCACACTCCATTTAGCTCGCCATTCTGAGCACTATCGTGTTGATTTCCTCGGAATTCAGCTCCGCGAACACTTGATCATCCACAACGTTGTCAAGAAAATCCATCTTGAAAGAAGCGCGAACGTCTTGACCCAGTAAAGAAAATTTTAGGACTGTAGGAAAACTCAGCCGGCGAATGGCTTTTATAATCGCGTGTTTCTCTGCAGTATCTTAAGAAAAAAAACGGGGTTTGAAAATTTGGCGGGCATCCCCAACGCGGCTGATGGTACACCTTCTTAAAACCCGGGTGACATTGTACGCAGCATATGCCGCACAAGGATGACCTACGCTGCAGGGTGTTGCAGCACCACCGGTATAAAAGTCTAGTACGACACTTTCGGGCTATTTTTTAACTTTGTAAAAAAATCTCTGTAGAACTCCTTTTATCACCGCGTGTTCGCGCGCAGCATTTTTATAATAAAAAAAAGGGTTTTTAAAAATATTGACGTTACCCTCGCGTAAGTCAAGAGGTAGCCGAAAGAATCCAGGGTCTTCCCTAATAACCTTCAAATAAAAAAAAATCGCGCCCCGAGTGTCAGTATCAGTGACCGTCGTAGCTAAATAGTGTGTGTACACCGTGTAAACGTCGATTTTTGTGGGGCTAGAGAAAAAAAAGGGTTGTAAAGAAGCGGCGTCATCCCGGCGCCCGTAGTAAAAAAAGGTAGCAAGAGAAGCCAGATACTTTCCTAATTGCCTTTTAAATCGTAGTAAACGCGCAGCTATAAGTGTGACATCCTCCAGATGCTACACAGTGCTATCCCACCCGGCCCCCCTACAATAGCATGATCCGTAGTATAACCCAAGAGCGCGGGGGTGTTTTGACCTGAGAAGTGTGTTTTCCGAGCGCTAAGCTCATCCTCAACCACTTTTTCTACGCGTGGGGTATAAAGGTAAAAGCAGCGAGAGCCCAGCGTGTCATTTGAAAGTTAGAAAGTGTTGAAGCTAGTACTGTCGTCTAAAATTTTTTCCCCTCATAATGGAAAACTATAGTGAAAATCAGTTTCGTGCGATTATTATACGTGTGGTGAATTTCTTAAGATTGACCGGCAAACATACGTGTATTTCGAAAGTTTGCAATGTGCAGTGGCGACGGCGCTTTAACCGCATGGTTTTTACGTATCTCAAAAGAACACTTCGTTGGATACTCAGCTGTTGCGCCATTCGTGAAATTTCACGGCTGCATCGACTGATTTTCCGGGTAAATCACGGCAGGCGAATTCATCGTACAGTGTAATATGCAGATGATTATTCCTTTTCAAGCATTAATGACCGAGTACGAGGAATATATTGGTAAGTATTTTACAATTCGATAAATAGTGCGCAATTCAATGTTTAACGTGTTGTTTTGCGTGAATACATTAAAAACTTATTATTTTTTAAGCTGTAATCATTTAAAATATTTTACAGCCGCTGCAAACACTGGCCGCGATACATGTCACGATGAAGATGACGACGAGGTGGCGCGAATCAACAACGCATTCATCAGCTCCAGCGACGACGACGACGAAGAGAAGGGTCACGTTAAAATAATAAGGCAGCACAAGATATTACGGCGGACTCCGCTACGTGCCGTGAGGCGACGTTGTTTGCCAATTCATACGTTGACGATAACGATGACGATTTATAGCAGCCGTGGTCGAGAAATCAACCGCAAGCATCTTCCACGACGTACATCGATGATGAGGCCAACAATGAATGGGTGTCGGATGTTTTTTTTTCATCGTCTTCAGACGACAACGACGATTCACTCTGCGTCAATACTGGAGGTTCCTATATTTACAGTAATTCTATAAATTTTCAACAGTTTTAACGCATTTTTCTAGAAATATAATTTTTTTAAACAAAAGAAATGTTTAATGTATATACATTACGCGCATGCGAATGAGTGGTAAATGTTGAATAAAATAACTATCATAAAATACTGGAATTGATTGTAAAACTTTATTCAAGGAGTCTACCAAACGCAGAACCCGGAAAATGTATCCTACTGTACTGATAACGATGCAAATGGATCTGTAAGTAGCCAATATACGCCGCAGGTAGGCGTTGGTGGTGGTGACGGCGGCGGTGGCTCAGGGGTACGACGTCATAGGAGGGGGAAGGGCGCTAGAATAAAACTAGAAAACAGTGTTTATTTTTTCAGTAACAATTATGAATATTCGCTGGAAACATCCATTTACGTGCATCGTATCGTGGCCGACGATGTGCGGAAAAACCGTATCGTAAAATGCTTCCTCTGTAATCCACACGACGTGTGTAACACACGTTTCAACCGTGTATTATTTTACTATGGTGAATGGCAGGAGTCGTATCGAAATGAATTTAAAATACCCGGTAGTCAAAGTATCGAGTTTCGCGAAGGCTTACCATAGCCCAGCGACTATTCCAACGATAATGATAAAAAAAAGTTGATTCTCGATGACTTGATGCGCGAATCCTCGAGTAGCGTGATACTCGATTTATCTGTACGTGGCTGTTATCACAAAAATATTTCAACTATTTATCTGTGTCAAAATCTTTTTTACAAGGGCACGAATCAGCGTGATTTATCGCTCAATTCGAATTACATCATACTCTTCAAGAACCCTCGAGATCGTGCTCAAATACGGTACTTGGGGCGGCAAGTCTATCCAGAAGATCCTAAATTTCTTCAAGAGGCGTACATGGATGCGTGCAGTCAGTCGCACAGCTACCTGCTCTTGGATCTGAAGCAAGATACACCGGACGAGTTTCGTTTCCGTACGCGCATTTTTCCCGACGATCAACCACAATAAACCTATGTACCCTACGATCCATCGACACATAAAATATCTACTTTTTCCTAAAATCTCAAGTGCAATAAAGCCTTTTTACTTCCGTAATCGAGGCACAAAAAAAAACTCGATTTTTTTCCAGTTTTCGATTTTTTTCTAAAAAAATAAATAGTCAAATCACTTAAATGAAATTTTAATGGGATATAGTTTGACACGTGACCCATCGACATAATTATTTTTTGTGAGGTTATGATATTTAGTTTCAGAGATATGTTTTAAAATCATTTTTTGTTTTATTTTTTCAGAAGTAGCAAGACCAGCACTGAGACGCAGCTTCCTACAATTGAAGAGGACCACCAGTGTCGGCAAAAATGCAAGCGCTATGAGTGCTGCCAAAAGTAGTGCTATGAGTGTTGTCAAAAGCAGCACTCAACAACATCAGCAGCAACATCATCAACAGCAGCAGCAACAACAACAGCAGCAGCAGCAACAGCAGCAACAGTAGCAGCAGCAACAGCAGCAACAGCAGCAACAGCAGCAACAACAGCAGCAGCAACAACAGCAGCAGCGACCACAGCAACAACGCAATTTACCAAGAATTATTGATGATGAAATAATAATAGATCATGTAAATGTAAATAAAATTTATAAAAATTATAAAAAAAATAATTAAAAAAAAACAACTGTAAACACCTCACAGTTAAATTAAACTTTGAATTCCGGAAAATTCCGTATGATTTTGAAATTGAATTACTCTGTTCTTTGTCTTCATTTTAGTCTAAGTAAATAAATAAATTGACAAATTTCAATCACTTTTTAAATTAATAATAAATCATTTTTATTCAATTTTTTTTTTTTTTTCATAGTAAATTTCAATAATTATCAACTTCGTCTTGACTAAATTTTTCAGACAGATAATTTAATAACCATGCTCTTATTGAAAGAGCATTGTGGGCGGCACACGATGGTTTTCTTCTAATAGAAAGATGATGGTGCAAGCAAAAATAATTTTTATTACTTTTTATATTCTCGAGCAGAGGGCATCCAAGATCTTCGACATTACATATTAGACTGAAAAAAAAAATAATGTTGGATAAATTGAAGTATTAAAAGCATGAAAAAAACTGAAGGAATGTATAAATACTTACGTATTCGGCAAATAATTTTTCAACCACAGTTTTTTCTGTTCTCCCTTAACGAATATATTTTTAACATCTCGTGTAAAGAGTTGTAAGACATGTTGAAGTCGATGGTATGGAATGTCACCAGAATTCCACTCAATTCCATGGTGACTTTTTTCTAGCCAATGTATCATACATTTTTCTTCCTCAGTAAGTTCTTCCCACGGCATTGGAGACTTGAAGAGGTAAGCAGTTGGTAAAGCTAATTTTCTTATGTTGAGAAAACTAATTTCCTTGAAAATGAAAGTATCTGCAGCAATTCTTTGAAATCCTTGTATGTCAACAATATAAACATTTTCTTCCGGATATTTCAGTATGGTATTTTGAAACATCTTTTTGTATTCACATATTGCAGTCATTTTGCAGCTTCGTACAGTTAGTTCTATAAGACGAATTTATTGTAAATGAACGGATGAATTTTGTCATCCTGCTTATATAAGAAGAAACTCCACCTTGGTTGTCACACAATTGGTTGTCAAAAAGAAGCATAGACCTCATTGGTCTAAAATAGAAAATTCATCCCCTCCCAAGAAAATATCCCTTCTCCTCGTCATGACTTGCTCCTCAGCTTTTCAATGTCGAAGATGACCACTTCTCATTGGAGCAAAGATAGAAAATCCATCCCTTCCAAAAAAAAATATCCCTTCTCCTTGTCAAACTTCCTATTCATTGGTAGTTTCTTTCGTGGTCTCGTCCATATAAAGCAAGAAATTTTACTGTGAGGAGCAGACTTTGTCTACTACAGTACACGAAACTAGTTCTTTATATAATTCTGTTTCGTAAGTGATAAGTGAAAAAAGTAAATATGGCTTCATTTCAACTTTTTGAACGGCTTGTTGAAGTAGTGCGTGATACTTTGCGAAATATACATGAAATGAGCAATAATGATATTCATTATTGGCTGGACATGTGCAATTCCACAATGAAGGAATTGAACGAAAAAATTGACAAAGCTAATCTTGCAAGAGGAGAAAAGCAGAAATATCAAACTTGTATGACACATCTTTCATGTGTGCAAGTTCAACTCGAACAACATCTTCAGCAAGGAGGTAGTCTACAATCAGAAGCAACTGAGGCTAGAGTTGAGTGGCGAGAGGTAGAATCAGCGTTTCAAAATCGAATTAGAACAGGTGTAGTTGTAAACATAAAGCATGCAGACATTCTAAGTTTTTTGAACGATGCGCAAAAGCTCTTCAAGGTTAAAGTAGAAGATTGCTTGAAGGAATATAACGCTGTGAAAATAAATTCTGACTTTATCGCAGAATTTTCTATGCAAAAAAATGGTGAGGAAACGACAGACATTAAATATTTTACAAGTGAAAGTGTTACAGCATTCATGTCAACGAATTTGGAAGAATGGTTCAAGGATCATATCAAAGAACCTATTCTCACCCAGCTTGAAGAATTCCAGGAGAAAGATTCTGGCTGGACCATGACGAGTATTATCAGTTTGTGTATCAACATGAAAAAATATTCTCCAATGAAGGGGAGTTCCTTCATTCCACTTCCAAAGTTTATAGAAAAGAAAAAGGCATGTGTTAATGTTCGTAATAATGATAATCAATGTTTCAAGTATGCTATACTTTCAGCATTGTATCCTAGTGAAACTAATCCCAATAGAGTTAATCAATATCGTTTGTATGAGAACGAGCTGAACTTTGGGGATATAGAATTTCTAGTAAAACTCAAAGATGTTCCGAAATTCGAAAAATTAAATGATATTTCAATAAATGTATATATATTAAAAAAGTACAATGCCAAGTTTGAAGTATCGCCATGCCATATTACAAAAGAAAAGAAAGAAAAACATGTTAATCTACTCCTCATTCAAGACTTTTATATAGATGAAAATGAAGAAAATAACCATGATGATGGAGGAAGCTTGCCTGAATACCACTACGTTTGGATTAAATATCTGTCTCGACTTTTAAGCACTCAATTAAGTAAATCTATGTAAAATCACACCACTGCGAAAGGTGTTTACAAATATTTTACTGTGAAGAAAGGCTGGAAATGCACGAAAATGATTGCAAAAATTTAAATAAATGTCGAATTAATTTACCTGACTTTAAGAATAACATTCTTAAATTTGAATATTACAATAAAAGTGAAAAAGTTCCTTTTGTTATTTATGCAGATTTTGAATGATTGTTAAAGCCTACAGAAAATGAAAATGCTTTTCAGCTTCATGTAGCATATAGCATAGGCTATTATATAAAGTGCAGCTTTGATGATAGTTTATCTGTTTATAAATCATACAGACAAGAAAATGAAGATGAAGAGACACCGGCAAAATGGTTTGTTCGAGAACTGAAAGAAATTAGTGAAAAGATTGATATACTCTACAAAAATCCAAAACCAATGAGACTTACAGATCTAGAAGAATTATCTTTTCGGAAGTCAACTGTTTGCCATATATGCCGAAAGCCTATCAAAAGTGAAGAACTCGCAGTACGAGACCATTGTCATCTAACAGGACGGTACGTTAGTTTTTAATGTATACAAATATTTGACTTAAATGCTGTACAGCATGTAAGACTTTTTTTCTATTTAGTTTCAGAGGTGCAGCTCACAATTCATGCAATTTAAATTACAAGGATTCGAGGTTTGTGCCGGTTATCTTTCATAACCTCAATTATGATACACACTTCATTTTGAAAGAGATTGCTACTTCTACAATAATGAAGGGACGAGTATCTCCGATACCTCACAACAAAGAAAAATATACTTCATTTACGAAGTATATAGATGACTGTGACATCAGTTTTAGATTTATAGATTTATGGCGTTTTTTACCATCATCGTTGGAAAAGCTTGCATCATATTTGGAAACCGTGCCGATAGCAGTGAATGAGTTTAAAAATGATGGATTTATAGATGAGCAAATCAATCTTCTTAGACGAAAAGGTATATTTCCATATGATTTCGTAGATGGATTGGACAAGTTGATGACTACAAAACTGCCAGAGAAGAATGAGTTTTACAATAAACTAACAGATTCTCATATTATTGACGAAGGCTATCACCATGCTGTTACAGTATGGAATATGTTTACTATAAAAACTTTGGGTGAATATTCAGATTTGTACTTGAAAACAGATGTTTAATTATTAGCTGACGTCTTCGAAAGTTTTCGACAGACATCGCTGAAAGCGTATAGTTTATGTCCTGCACACTTTTACACGACTCCAGGTCTCACATTTTCAGCAGCTCTAAAAATGACAAAAGTGGAATTGGAGCTTCTTACAGATATAGATATGCTGATGTTTATTGAAGCAGGCATTCGAGGAGAAATAAGTCAATGTTGCAATCGGTATGCTAAGGCGAACAATCCGTACATGGGACCATCATACGATAAGAATCAGAAAACGAAGACATTCTTATATTTTGATATTAATAATCTTTATGGATGGGCCATGGTGCAATATTTACCAGTGGGAAAATTTAAATGGATCAAATATGAAACGAATTCAAATTTTTTCAATGCACCACCAGACTCTGATACAGGCTACTTTGCTGAAGTAGATTTAGAGTATCCTGAAGAAATACATGATGATCATCAAGATTTGCCTTTTTGTGCAGAGCATCGTACACCCCCTGGTTCAAAGCAAAAGAAACTGTTGACTACTTTGAATGATAAGAAAAGGTATGCCATTCATTATCTTGCGTTAAAACAGGTATTAGATAATGGACTTCGACTAAAAAAAGTGCATAGGATTCTGAGTTTTGAGCAGAAGCCTTGGCTCAAACCATATGTTGAATTTAATACAGAGAAGAGAAAGCAGGCCAAGAATGAGTTTGAAAAGCTTTTCTACAAGTTATTAATTAATGCAGTATATAGTAAGTGCATCGAGCGAGAACGATCTCGCGTTGATGTGCGATTAGTGAATAAATTCACTGGTCGATATGGAGCAGAAGCACGTATAGCTCAACCAAATTTCCATAGTTGTGCTATATTTGATGAAAATTTGGTTGCTATACAGCTAAAGAGAACAAGTATTACAATTAAAAAACCAATATACGTTGGTCTCAGCATTCTCGATTTGTCTAAAACATTGTTATACGATTTTCATTATTCATATATGAAGCGACGACTTGGGGAAAAATGTAAAATCCTTTACACCGACACAGATAGTCTGATATATGAAGTTGTTGACGTGGATATGTATAAAATAATGAAAGCAGACTTGCACAAATTTGATACTTCTGATTACAAAGAGAACAATCAATTTGGAATCCCGCGTGTCAATAAAAAAGTACCTGGATTAGTGAAAGATGAATGCTGTGGCAAGATTATGACGGAATTTATTGGTTTACGTAGCAAAATGTATAGTATTTTAATAGATGGATCTGAGACTGTGAAGAAAGCCAAAGGCATAAAATCGAGTGTTGTGAAGAAAACAATCACGTTCGAAGATTATCGAAAATGTCTTGAAGAACAAATTATTGTTAAACGTGAGCAGTGCAACATTCGCTCTAAATTGCATGTAGTGCATACTGAAAAACAGAATAAAATAGCACTATGTCCGCATGATGATAAAAGATACTTATTACCTCATAGCACAGACACTTTGCCTTGGGGTCATTACCGAATTATTGAGGAACAGATGGCGCTGGCTGTAATTCAAATGGAGGGGAATGAAAAAATGGCGGATACAAGAGAAGAAAGAGTGGGGGAGATAGAGAAGGGGTATGAAGCGACCAATACTGAAGAAGAAAGCGAGAGAGCAATGGAGAGGGGGAACGAAGTGACCAATGAAAACAGTGCAGCACGAGTGGGGATGACACTTTATGACGATACAACGGTGAACAAATCATTATCGAATACGATGTTTGTGAGGAGCTAATGCACGAATGGAATCCATCGATGGAGGAGGCATCTTCCGATAGAAGGGATATTCTACAAGAGGCGATGGAAGGGGCAGACATCATGGTGGGGAATGGGCTATATGAACCGACGCACCACGGTGAAGAGCACATTCGAGCAGTCGAGCTTGAAAATTACCTTCCTTTGAAGAAGAAACCAAGACTCACTTAACATTTCCAAGTAAGTTCTTAGCTGATTTTCACTATTTTTTTTTTTTTTTTGTTCTCAAAGAAAATCTTTTCTCTAACACAAATTCTTATTTTTTACATTTCAGAATGGATCTATCTGCACTCAACAAGATTGCTGAGCGTGAATTCTTGCCTAAGAAGAAAGTCACGGATTTGGAAAAAGATCATGAGTACATAGTGACTGCACTCAAGGAAGTAAAGACGAGATTCGGCACAAAGATCGTGGCTGAGATCGATGACAGCTTTCAAATATTTCTGCCTGGGAAGATCTCATCAGCAATCTTGAAAGATCAAGAATTTTTCAATAATCTCTCTAACACGGCAAATAAACTTAGTTTATTTATAACATATCAGGGTGGAACTTCTTTCAAGTTCACCACATGCTAAAATAATGAAATACAAAGACTGATAATTGTTAAATACTATTTATTTATTTCTTCAAACTTGTGTGCAATTTACATGAATAAATACATTATTAAATATAATAACAATTGCTTTCTTATTTATTTGAACCTTGAATAATTCATACAATCTCATTTTTATCTATCCAACTATTATACTTGTCACTAAATCTTAACCATTTAACATATACGCGTTTACCACTTTTCTTTAAAACTTTTTCTACGAAATAAATTTCCGGATACATAGTTTTATGAATTTCCGTTTCATAAAAGCCACCAGAGACGGGTTTATCATAATAATCTTTGAGGTGGTAAGTTACTGGATCCGTTTTTACAACTCGCGTTATTGTGAAAATTTCCGTTGACCAGTTTGGCGTATAACCTTTTTCAAAAACATTTTTTATCCTACTTATTCGTACTTTATCTCCTACTTTAAATTTCTGTTTTTTCACTGGCGACTTTTCATTTGGAAAACATCTCTTGACTTCTCATTTGACAGTTTAACATTTTCAGGCTCGATTCCTGTTGTCCGATTTTTTCTCGAATTGTATGCTTTGAGCAAATTAGGTAGAATATCCAACCATTTATAGCTTCCTTGTTTGCTGAATTCTGTCCACATTGCATTTTTTAACGTTCTATTGAATCGTTCGCATATACTTGCATGAAGATTACTATGCGAAGAGTATACGTGTATATTGTGCTTTTTCATAAGTTTTTGAAAAATTGAATTGTAAAATTCTTTTCCTTGGTCTGTTTGTAGATTCTTCGGTACTCGTCCTTCTTTCAGTATTGACTTCATAGTTGTAGTAACATCGTTACCACTCTTTGACTTGACTGGCACGGCCCATGCATACTTTGAAAATATATCTATGACAGTGAGTAAGTAATGAAAACCTTTATTCTCTTTAGAATATGGTATCATTTCTACAAGATCAGCCTGCCAAGTCTCGTCTATTCCACGTATGTCATATTTTCTTCTCTTGTATCGCCGATGTGCTGAATTGTGTAGCTCTTCAGCTACTTTTTGACGTTCCATCATCGTTTACAGTAGATGAAAATCCATCAGGAAAATTGTCAATACGAACTTTTAATTGTTTATTCACTTCTTCAATGATATAATCAACACCAGAGTAATTTGCGAAGAGTTGTACTATAAAGATAACGCAATTTTGTATTCACTTCCAATTGCTGTTTTTTAACTCGCTGTTTACATTCTTCTATAACTTCACCAATTCCAGCAATTTTAGCAGCTATATAATTTATTTCAGTTTGTAGAATAACTTTCAGTGAATGCAAGGTGATTGCATCGTTTGGATGAATGGGCTGTCCTAGGTTGCAAAGTCGCTTATTTTCTAAATCAAAATCACCGTCCGGTGTAAAATTGAAACCATTGCCTGGAGGACCGCGACTCACTTGCGAGCCCTCAAGTTTTCTTCCAAACACATAGAGACTCATGGTAATACTGATGCAAAATAGAAAGTTGCATGTCAATATATATGCCCAGCTTCGTGTAATTCCTCAATAATCGACTGGATTTCATTGACTTGATTATTATTTCCAGCTGATCGTTCGGCAATCAATAATCGAAGTCTCTCAGTAAGCTCATTTGGATCATCCCAGTAGACGAGATCAATGGAAGAATTTTTCTTAGCTATTTTATATTTAGGTATAAGTCCTCCTCCGCTGCTGTTTACGTTCTTTTTACGTGGAGTGCTGCGGAACATTGGTGCTAAAACATTCTTATATTTATTACTTCTCGACATTCGTATAGATTCATCTTTGCTGAATTTTTTCCGATGATCATTTGTTGCTTCCAAAATCTTGCGATAATTTGCACGGTCTGATGAGCTCAGAAGAAGATCATCCGGATATTTTTTAAATAGCAATTCCATTAGTCCATTCGTTTTAGGATAACTTTCATTTCTGACTTTGACATATTTATCATCAAATTCAATTTCTGAATCACCAATCATATACACTTTATCAACCTTTCCCACTCCGTATATATTATCAATCGTTCTACGGCTTTTATCTAACAATGATAAAAAGTCTTCAGCTGATTCATTCATTTTTTCCACTAGCGGATTTAAATGTAGAATTGGTTATTGTGTCAAAAATATCATCATCATCATAAACAGTATAATCCATTAAACTCGATAGATCAATTCCCATTCGTTTTTTCATTTTCTTACTGCTGCTGTTTTTATCCAAAATATGATTAAATGGTTGCTGCAGTGGGCTTTCACTTTTCATCTCAACAAGTTTCTCAAGTGGTGTGATGACTGGTTTTAGAGTATCACCGATGACTTTTTCAAAGTCATCTTTCTCCTGTTTTAATAAAGTGTATTTTTTCTTAATAGCCTCACGAGCTCGCAAGAGCTCGCTAAGAACATTCTTCTCTTTCGTGAAGTCTGACATGCTTACGTGGCGATGTCTACAACTGAACTGCAAGTTCGAGACTCATAATTCCTTTTTTATTGCAAAACAGTCAAATCCTTTTCTATATCTACCCTCATTCATCGGTCTATCTTTGTCAATAACGATGAATCCATATCTATTATTCTTCCAACATTCAGAACAAAGATTTCGAAATTCGTTGAAAGTTAAATCGGTATTCACATGATCTTCATAGATATGTTTAAGATTTACATAATCTTGTCGATGAATTACTAACAAATTGACATTATCTCTAATTAGATGTTTTCCTATATGAGCATAAGATTGACATAGATAGAAACTATCTACACTCTTATGTCTCCCCATACAGAAGAATGCTCTAACGTTATCCTGCTTCTCACATGCCACATCATCAAAAATCATTATTGAAGTTGGAAAGGCTTCATCTGGAGATACTACAGATTCATGCTCACTGAACGGAAGATATGATACTCCTTCAATCGGATCCAGGACATTTTTGAGAAATTGATACTTTGGCTGATTCAAGGATTTAGAGTATACATACAAATTCTCAAACCGAAGACCATTGGGGTGTGTAATTAAAGCCAATAAACTATTTGTTTTTCCACAGTTTGATGGCCCACAGAAAACTGCTCGTATACTATCTGGTAGTAATTCCCCATGACGCTTTTTTCGCTTCTCTTTTCCAAAATCGAAATTTGTCACGGGGAGTTTGACGTTCTGCTCGGTAAAATCCATGTTCACTCAACAGAGTCAAATATACCATTGAGCTCTCGAAATATAAACGCTCGTTTTATGGATTGCTTGATAAAGTTATCAATAACTTACCTGTTGAAATGCATCTTCCTGTATATCAATACTGTGGTCCCGGAACCAAATTGAAAAATCGAATGAAAAAAGGAGATCCTGGCATTAATCCGCTTGATCAGGCATGTAAAAAACATGATATAGCTTACTCAGATAAAAACGGAGATGGTAAAGCTGCTGACAAGATGCTTGCTGAGGAAGCTATGCAACGTGTTAGAGCTAAGGATGCTAGTCTTGGAGAAAAAGCTTTTGCTTTTGCTGTTAGCAATGCTATGAAATTAAAAGGAAAAACTGGAATGGGACTAAAATTTAATAAGTTAGTTACTGCAGCTAAAAAATCAATGTCAACAAGTAAAACAACAAGTAAAAGTTCTCGCAAGGTTATTTAATCAGCCTTGAAGGGTGCACGTCAAGCTGTTAAAAGTGTAGGTGGAAAGAAAAAAGTTATCATTCCACGTGTTCTGCCGCTTCCATCAAAAATTGGTGGAGTTGTTTTTTTTTTTCTTTAATTTTCTCATTCCATTGTTCGCAGGACTAAGTGCCACCGGTGCTCTAGCAGGAGGTGCTGCTGGAATAGCTAAAGCAGTTAATGATGCTAAAGCTGCGCAGAAAAATTATGAAGAAAGTAAGAGGCATAACGAGACCATAGAAGCTATTGCTTTAGGCAAAGGTCTTCATCTTAAGCCCTATAAAAGTGGAATGGGATTATTTATGAAACCTCATATCGGTCGTGGTCATCGAGTCAGTAGAAAAAAAAAACTTCGATTTAGCTTTGCCAAATCGTGCACTGACTAACTACGATCTAAAAAAATATGCTCATATGATGAAAATTTCAGATTTCCGTGGTGTTTTCATGAGAAATAATCTACCACCCGATGGT
>QLSS01000159.1:45722-68060 GCA_024372645.1 Trichomalopsis sarcophagae | reverse complement strand
GATGGTCCATGGCGTAATGAAACAGCTGTGGTAAACTTGGACGATTTTCAAAATAGAGGCACTCACTGGGTTTGCTATCGCAAACGTGGTCCTGAAGTACTTTATTTCGATAGTTTTGGTGATCTCAAACCTCCCAAGGATCTCATGATGTATTTTAACGTGAAGGAAGTGAAATACAATTACAAAAGATATCAAAATTTTGACTCATTTATATGTGGTCATCTTTGTCTCTACTTCTTAGCTGGGAGACTATAAAAGAGATGTTCGCAGACGAATAGATTCATTAGCATCCGATCAGTCATGGAAGATAGCTTCACTCTGAGTCTCTCAGGAAACTCATCTGTCTTAGAAGCGCAATATTTTCCTTCGATTGAACTACCACAGCATAAAAATTTTGTCTTGGGATTAGTTGAACTTTTAACATTCAACTCTATTCCCAATGTTGACCATTCAAATAATAAACTTCATTTGAGCAAAAATAATATTATCACTATCCCTACGGGCAGCTATGAAATTGATGCTATAAATCAATTTTTACAAGAAACTTTGAAATCCAAAGGAATTGCATTTTCTTTGAAAGCTAACAACAATACTCTCAGAAGTGAAATTCTCTGCAGTCATCAGGTAGATCTCAAACCTCGCGATTCAATAGGCCGTCTCCTTGGCTTCGCTCCTCGCATTCTCAAAGAGAACATTCAACACAGCTCTGATTTACCTGTGAAAATATTGAGAATCAATGCACTCAGAGTGGAGTGCAACATTACTGCAGGTGCTTACATCAATAATAAGAAAGTTCATACAATCCATGAGTTCCTTCCCAGAGTGCCTCCAGGATATAAAATCTTAGAAGTTCCGTCTCATGTGATATATCTACCACTCAGTGTCAAGTGCATAGATCATCTACAAATTCGAATTGTAGATCAGGACGGAAATTTGGTGAATTTTCGAGGAGAGGAAATTACTATTAGACTTCACATCAAATCTGTATAATGGGTATCGTTTACAATTCTGGAACATATATAAGTCAGCCATCATGTCATTCAGTCATCAGTCGACCAAAGAAACTCAAACCGTTAACACGGAAGAGCATTCAGTTTCTGAAAAGCCTAGGACTAAAAGTTCGTGGAAAAAATTCACGTGTATAATTCTTTGCTGCTTCCAGAAAAATGGACGAAATTCTAAGCATTCAATCAGGCGTCGTCTTCGATGAGTCTATTGCTCATTACGAGGTACACGCCCATCAACCATACTCATCATTAAGCTTTGATAATAGTGATGAAATTCGTATTTCTATACAACATCAAGATCTATGCCTCTTACCATCGCGTAGTTCTATCCATGTATGTGGAAAATTGAAACTACAAGATGGTTTAACAGCACCAACTAAAACTAAATTCGTGAACAATGGCATTTGTCATCTGTTTGATGAAATTCGTTATGAGATTAATGCTGTGGAGATAGATAAAAGTAAAAATGTCGGTCTGAGCAGTGTTATGAAAGGATGGACTTCATTTAACACGAATCAGAATAACATGCTAGAAAACGCAGGCTGGCTTGGTGATGAAGAAGATACCAAAACGTTTGTCGATGAAAAGGGAAACTTTGACGTAGCGATTCCGCTGAGTATGATCTTGGGCTTTGCAGAAGACATAAAAAAATTATAGTTAATATGAAGCATGAGCTCATTCTTACAAGATCGAGAAGCGACTTAAATGCAATAATCCAGAATGGAACTACATCATCTGGCGTAACTACTTATGAAGATTGTGAAGTAAAAATAACAAAGATAGAATGGTTAATGACATATGTTATTGCATCAGATAAACAAAAAATCCAGCTATTGAATTTCATTGGTAAGGATAACCCTATCTCTATGTGTTTTCGTTCTTGGGAGATATTTGAATATCCTCTTCTTCCAAGCACGAATAAACACGTCTGGACAGTGAAAACTTCAAATCAATTGGAGAAACCTCGTTTTGTAATTCTCGGACTACAAACAAAGAGAAAAGCTGCAAGAACTGCAAATGCCAGTAGATTTGATCATTGTGAGATAAGTAATGTGAAACTTTTCTTAAATTCACAATATTATCCATACAACAATATGAATCTCGACATATATAACAATCAGTATGCAATTCTCTATGATATGTATGATAATTTTCAAAAATCATACTATGGAAGAGATCCGCAGCCATTGCTGACAAAGCCTATGTTCATCAAGAATGAACCACTCATAGTTATTGACTGTTCACGACAAAACGAATCTCTCAAGAGCGCTCCTGTCGATGTATGTCTGGAGTTTGAGGCTAAAAAAGATTTTCCTGCTAACACTTTAGCATACTGCCTAATCTTACACGATCGCATCGTTCAGTACAATCCTATCAGTGGGAATGTCAAGAAGCTCGTCTAGGCTGCACCGGAAAATGGAATATGCAGTAGACATGACTGGTTTCAAGCAAACCGAAGAAGATTATATTCTAAAGGAATTAGCAATCATACCTCTCGAGGAAAATAGTGCAGATCCTATTGTTCTAACATTCAAAAATCCCTTCTCATGGAAAAAACTCTCAGACAATATGCAAAGGGAAAACAAATGGCTCAAACATAATTATCATGGCATCAGGTGGAAAACGGATGGACATGACTACTCTCAAATCGGAAACTTGCTTCGTGACGCTTTACATGAAGCATCAAAAATTTTTGTAATGGGTGCATTAAAACACAAATGGCTTCAACGATTCAAATTTCCTGTTCACAATATTGAACAGTATGGCTATCCGTCAAAACCATCTTAAAAGTGCGTCACAGAATGCACAAATCATAATCCAAGCTATAAGACGACCTGTGCATTGCACAACGTCAAACTCATAAAATTGTTCTATCAGCATAAACTGTAAAATAAAATAAAAAATAAAAAAAAAGTAGAGAACGTTATAGGTATTCCAAAACATAATAGAGATAGAGGAAAATTATCCCCACTCTCTCATCGGGTACTAAAACATTCTGAGAGGAGAGAGGGTGTTTTAGTATCTTGGCGAGAGAGAGGGGATCCCTACTCTTCCATCGGGTACCAAAACACTCTGAGAGGAGAGGGGGTGTTTTAGTATGCCTATGTTTTGGTATGCCTATAGCCTATCTACTTCAGTCGATCCAAGGGCACCTTTTCGAAAGGATACGAAAAAATCTTTAGCGAAGAAATTTTCAAAATCAAACTTGTAACTCAGAGGCAGGGTATCTACACATACAAATTGGAACATCTTAATGGGGAAATCATTTACGGATTTTTTTACAACGAGGAATTGGTGCGCGTAGGCGCCGCCCGTATGCTAGCCGATCAAAAATTCAAAATTGAATGTGTTATTAAAAGCAAGGGTCGCGGAAATTAAAAACAACTATTTGTCAAGCGGTTGGGATATCGTGATAAATTTAACTCTTGGGTAAAGGAGAGCTAAGTCAAAGGCATTTAAAATATGGATAATGTGGACGAGTTTTATTTAGTGCTCCCGAGTAACATCAGCTTGCGATATTTTTCTGATAACGCAATGACCTGCTACACCACACATCTGTGCCGAGAAATAAGACTGACTGGAGATTGGCATGTTGGCCTAGCCGAAATTCATGTATCGCGCACTGTTATGCAAATTAAAGAATCCGAGGCGTACTACACATTTACGCTATGCGGTGAGACCAGCAAAGACGGCGATCGGTACTACAATTTTCCTCATGGCGTATACGAGAGTGTGGATCAACTGGCCGAGGAATTAAACAAAGCACGAGATTTTTGCCAGCATCAAATGCTCGCACCACCGAATTTCAGAAAGGTTACTACGCCTCGAGACGTACTTGTGAATGCAAAGATCCGCATTATACGCCTTTTAATGAAAAAATTCGTCGTATATTTGGATTCGAAGACGCCATCCACAGACAAACGGGGACTTTTGTAACATCAAATTTGGGTATAAACATTAACGTGGGAAGCAGACCCGCCTGTTTGGCGCGTGTCGTACCCGATCAACTTTACGTTTATACGGACATATGCACCCCATACACAGTCGATGATTCACAAGCAGCACTTTTGCGTATAGTATCTTTTGAAAACTCAATGTACAAATTTGGCACATACATGGTTAAACAGTTTGCACCGATCCATTACATTCCACTGTTGCAGCATTCATTTCAAAATATCTTAATCGATATAAGAGATCAACACGGTAAAAAAATACCATTCGAATACGGCGAACAGCTAAAATAGTCGGATAAAAATTTGAAAAAAAAGCGGAAAACAAACTCTATAAAATGATGACTAACGGTTATATAGGGCTCGTTGCCAAACGTAAACGGCAGTCGAAAAAGAGCCGTGCACCGGTGGGCAACGCGTGCTGTAAGACAAAAGTCAAAAAGCGAGCAAACGGCGTGAAGAAGAAGGTACAGCGAAAAAAGAAGAGAAGGAGCGGCGTTAGAAGTGTGACAGATGTTTTCAGACATAAAAATTAATAGCAATAGCGTACCTACACGCGTGCAGCGGTGAGGGCATGAAGAGCGAGCTGGACCTCTTTACTGTTTCTCTAACTCAAACATCAATCGAAAGTAGCGCTTATTTCTACTACAAACCTGTTTCGTCTCTCAGCGACGATGGTGAATCACCCTTGGAATTTTTAATTCCGAGTTCAACCGATCACTACATCGATCTGGCACTGATACATCTGTCGAAAATCTCAAAGTCGGGCCTGTGAATAACTTTATACACTCAATGTTTGATCAGATTGACATATTTTTTAATCAAAAGTTAGTTTCACCGCCAAACAACGCGTATCCGTACAGGGCCTACATCGAAACACTGCTGAATTATGCGTCACCCACGATGCGCTCTCATTTGACTTCTGCTTTGTGGAGCATCGATACTGCAGATACAATGGACGCTGCTGCAAATATAGAGCGTAAGACTGAAGGCTCGAATCACGGTCTTATTAACAGAAAGTTTTTTACAGCGGGCGGCAAGTCTGTCGACATGATTGGCCATTTGCATTGTGACGTTTTTAATTAGCCTAAATTCCTGCTCAATGACATTGAAATGAGAATAAGATTGGCTCGTAGCAAAGACGCCTTTTGTCTCATGGAGGCCACACTCGTTGTGCGCCGTGCCAAGATAAGATCGGGAATATTATTAGCGCACGCGAACGCTCTTGCGAAAACCATGGCCAAGTATCCCTAACAAGAGCAAAAGTAAAGTCGTTTACGTTGCACAGCGGTATTCTCGGTGACACCTTGGATAACGTTGTACTTGGACAGCTACCGAAAAGAATCATTCTCGGTTTCGTTAAAAATAAAGCTATCAACGGTAATAGAAAGCTCAACCCTTTCAATTTTCAACACTTTAACATAAATTTCCTCTCGCTCTATGTGTACGGTGTTCAAGTTCCTAGCAGACCGTTGCAGCCGCTTCAGCGGAGACCACAAGCTATACGTAGACGCTTTTCACACACTCTTTACAGACACGGGCAAACATTACCTAAACGAGGGTCTCGATATTTACCGTTACGGATATCCCAACGGGTTTTGTCTGTTTGCTTTCGAACTGACACCGGATTTGTCAGCACATTATACGATAAATTGCGTCATTTACGCAGAGTTTGACAATGTTCTCGAAATTGACTCTAACAGACAAATTATAACAGACTTTAATTCATAAAGTGGTAGGGATGGACAAAAGCAGGCTTACAGTTCATTTTAAGAGTTGTCCACTGTACATTCACCATGGATTACGATTACGCGATAGAGATTCAGGGCTGCAGGGACAAAGAAGACAACTTTATGTCTAAGGAGGTGGCGATAGTTTCTCTACAAGAACACATCATCGGTCACTGGGTGATATTGCCACCGCACGAGTTTGTCGAGCTGCCTAACTCTTTGAGGATGGCGAACGATCTTGCAGCATCGCGACATTTTGGTATACACTGGTTCGAAGGAGACATAACAATAAGGAAATTACACTATCATTTGTATAACATTGCTCGTAACGCTAAACGTATATACATCAAAGGTCAAGAAAAAGCCCGATACATTCAATCTTTAATAACACGCACCATCGAGAATCTCGACTATTATACGAGCGAAGCGTTTGCAGCTTTGCAAAAACGATTCGGCTGTCAACAGATCTGCACTTACCACGCAGACCAAGAAGATTCCTATAAAAGATCATCTACTGCGCGCTCTTGCGAGCACACATGTTGCGAATGTGGATATACTCACACGTAACAGATGAACCTGCTGAAAAATTACTAAAGAAAGGCACCGATTTGTTTTATCAAGCTATTCAAATACCTCTGTGGTATAAAAGAAACAATCTTGTGAAATTTTGCGACATTGCTGTTGAAAGAGACGTTGTAGACAAAATCGACGACGACGACAGTGATAGTGGAAGCGACACTTTAGAATACACAGGTAATGACGGTGATTCTCTCAAAACACAGCATGAATACAAGACAAATAATGCGAGCCCTAGAAGGGCTAAAAGCCCAGACAATTGTTGTCTACGCGTCAGATCAGTACCCAATCTACTGATGATGCCAACAGCAATAGTGAGTAACACGGACGACCATACTAAACCAGGAACGCATTGGATAGCTATCTACATCGATAAAAATAGAATGGGCTAGATAGAATACTTTGAGAGTTATGGCTTACCACCGATTTCAAACCATCATATAGAACGTTTAAGAAGAAATTGTAAACATTTTCGGAATACAAAAACGTTTCAGAGCGTCGATTCACTCTGTCGCGGGCAGTATATAATTATGTTTCTCTATTACATGTGTCTCTCTATAGGGAGCTTCTAACTACTAACGCTCGAACTTCTCGAGGATGTGGGGCGATCTGTCCGTGACGTATCTGCCGCTAACGAAGCTCGATTAGTCCCTGAGCTACGTGCCTGCTCTGATAAAGCATTGTTGCTTTGGAATAGTTGATGCATCGCAGCAGTCGAAGGTAGTGGAGGCACTGAAAAACAATAAAAAAACCAATCGTAATTTTAATAAAATTTAAAAGAATAAAAATACTTACATCCCGAGACAGCATCCGCCGCCCAAGTCAAGCAGTCCATCAGCATTAAAACTGATGAACCGTTGTTGAGGAGCCACACGATCATCTCTTTCAGAGCATTCATGCTGCTGCTGACACTTTTTATCTCTGCTATAGTATTGCAATAAGTAATATGAAGAAAACTTGAAGAAAACTGGAGACTGTACTGACTGACCAAGCACGCATGCGGGCTTTATATTGAGGAAAACAAAGCTTCCCTTTCCAACTCATTTCTTCAATTTTCAGCCAAAATTCTTCTGATTGGCAAACAATTTCCACGCAGTTTTCTCACAGAACCTCCCTTAAACACTTCCCTCTGAAATTTTCGAAATTAGATCCCTCCTACTTTTTCTAAGCGAGAGAGCGATAACCGCTAATTAATTGTATAGAGATTTTTTTTTTGAGTGTTTCCCTTTAGGAGTAGATTAAACAGAGCACTTCGGCTAAGCCTATGCATACACTACTCGAGCGCTACTCCGTAAGCGAATGCTTTAATTCCAGCTCTTGCAGCATGTAATTAACAGAGCACTTAGGCTAGGCCTATGCATGCACTACTCGCGCGCTACTCTATAAGCGAATGGGAAAAATCTGTATACCTGAGCGAGATTGTGAGAAGGGTGTGGTAGATATATACTCACGCGCTGGCAAATGAGTGGTTGAGGACTCTGTTTCATGTACTTCCGCTCGTGAAAATCTCGGTTGCAATCAGTGATAAGACTATTTTTTTTATCAGAGCGTTGAAGACTGCAAGTAGCATGCATACATTCAAAGAGAGAGATATATAGAGAGAGAGAGCGTATTAATAATCCTCAGTCTTGGTTTAATGGGGTAGAAAAGAACTAAGATAAATTCTGTCGTGAGCGTTTAAAAATTATCTCTTCAAGATTTGGCATTTACAAAGATCTCCGCTCTCTCACTCTCTCTCTCACTCTCTCCCCCCCCCCCCCTCTCTCTCTCTCTCTATATCTATCTCTCTCTCAATTCTCGAGAACTAGAGAAGGTGGGACTTATGCAAAAGTAGGAAAAAGAAGAGCTGCTTACCTTCTCTTTTCCAAATTTGCTAGAGAGGGACGAGACTGCTATTAGCTCTGTAAAGGACAGATTCCCTTTCCATTTTCCAAAAAAAAGGCGGGGAATGCTATAGGCGTCTAACTTTGAAAAAAAGGAAATAATGCTATAGGCCTTTCTGGCTTACGCAAGAGAGGGGGAGAAATTAGCAATCTCCCTCCCTCTTCGGGTAATATATCACTTTCAGAGGAGAGGGGGTGATCCAGAATCCGTGTCTGCCAGTAAAGAAGTATGCCTATAGCCTATCTACTGTCTGTATCCTTAACTTTTCAGGGATCATACTCATTGGCAAACCACAATACTTGTCAGCTAATCCTAACCTACATATAATATCACATACTTTCTATAATAAAACTTCTAATCATTGATAAAATGCAAAGAGAATCAAAGTAGCTGAGCTAGGCCGGTTCTGGCGCAGTTGGCGCTACGCCAGATCCCAACTGCGCTACCCCGATTTCCTTCTACCCCGATTTCCTTTTACCTCGATTTCCTACGCTACCCGATTTCCAACTGCGCTACCCCTATTTCCTACTGCGTAACCTTTATTTTGCGCTACCCCTATTTCCTACTGCGTTACCTTGATTGTGCGCTACCCCTATTCTTGCTACCCACAAATTCTAACTGTGTCACCTCCAAATACCCCATGCTACCTAGTTAAAAGCTGCGGTCCCCATGCCTCTGCTAGCTGCCCCGAGCCATCCGCCCTGCATCAATCTCCTCTGCTTTACCGACCAGCAGATCTGTTTTATCAATAATAAGGTTTATATATAGAATTTTTATTGCTGGATCTGTTAATTGCTTGATCTGACACGATCTCTGCTGACGTAAGCAGTACAAAATTCTTGCACGCGATTGGCTTAAAATTCAATATGGCTGATCAATTTGTATTATTGATTGTGTCCCGAGCGAGATGCCAATATCGACTAAATGGAAATAAATTGGGAACAGGTAGGAATGTAAATAATAATATAACATATTGTTATATTATTATTTAGTAGTAGTAATATAATATATTGTTGATTCCAATTATTTACATGAAAAAATCCTTATTATACGAGTGTATATAGATACATTTCACATATTATTTTCATCAAAATACATAAAAAAAAACATTACATATACATACAACTCTAACCTGCCTGAAGAAATATAGAATACCATGAATATGTTTATACTAAAACTAATCATAATTATCAATACAATGTCTATACAGCGACGCGACTACTACTTATACAATGCGATTAAGAAATCATCTAAATATAGTATATAAATATTTACCTCTAGGAGGGAACTGCACTTATCCGCGAAAAACAGTATTCGAATTTAATAATATTATTGGCTCAATATTTAAGCTAGACATAACTAATTTATAATCCTACTTCAACTTCGTAGAAACACACAAAAACTCTTAATTATAATGCAACGGTGCCTTTTTGCACGTCGCATGCGCATGACTGGAAGCGCGAATGTCAAAAGGAGAGAACCACTGACGACAATATGTCCGTCTCAGGGCTCTCCTAACTCTTTCATAATTCTTGCCCGAGGTACACGCGAGTGCGAGGAGTGCCTTCGTGAAGTGCATCATCATCGGAGCAGTGGAAGAGGAAGACGAAGGACGAGTAGCAGGAAGAGAGAAGAGAGAAGCAGATAGTGTTAGCGTGTGGCACTGCTGCGTCAGTGCGGAGTATAGGGTTGGTGTGAGTGTAAGAGATTAGATTAGATTAGATTAGATTAAAGTTTATTTTTCGTACATTATGTTGTACGATTATATATATACAGCAAAAAGTAATATAAAAGCATCTTAAAAATATAATAGTAATAGCAGTGTATAGTAGTATGATAAGGTGAAAAATGACTTGAGCGAGAGTGTGTGATTGTGAATGTGTGAGTGAGTGTGTACATGGCGCTTATGTGTTTTCAAGCTGGAAGAAGTGTTCTCTAGCTAATTTCTTGAAACCTGAGATAGATGTAGTGTCGAGGATGTTTTGTGGTAGGTTGTTCCAGAGGTATGAGGCGCTGATATGAAATGAGTTCCTCAGCGTCTCCGTCGCGAAAGCGGGAATATCCAGAGGTGTCACCTCCCCCCTAACAGGCCGGAGTGCCACGCGGAAGTCGAAAAATGCCAGTACGTATGAGGGCACGGCTGTATTAAACATCCTTCGCAAAAAGCAAGCCGTGAAATACTTCCTGCGCCCGGCTGTGGTGAGCCATTGCAGCTCTCGCCTGTACGGGGAGATGTGCTCATCTCTTCTTACACCACAGATGTACCGAATCCCCGTGTTCACGAGCCTCTGTAGTTTTAAGTCAAGTTCATTCGTCAGGTCGCAGTATACTAGAGAACAGTAATCAATAAGAGGAAACAGGAGCGCCTGTACCAAGTGCTTGCGCAACCTGAGATTGGTGCTCTTTCTGAAAAAGTAAAGCCGATACATTAGCGAGTGAGCACGTTTACACACTTGTGTAACGTGCTCATTCCAAGTGAGTTTAGAATCTAGCACCAATCCCAGGTTACGCACAGAAGACTCATAGCCGACCTGGGCACCCCCGATGTTAATATAGGTATTAGCTATTGTAGGCAGTGCGTTTATGTAGTAGGTGGAGCCCAGGACAATGGCTTTGGTTTTAGTTACATTGAGTGTTAGCCTATTCTGCTCAGCCCAGCATCCTATCCTCTCGGCGTCAGCACTCATCTTATTTGATAAAGAATCGAGCTCCTCGAGGTGGCATTGACTGTAGATCTGCAAGTCATCCGCATATATAAGATGGGAAACGTCGGTATCAAGGCAGAAACCGATGTCGTTGATGTACAATGCGAACAGCAAGGGACCCAGAACGGACCCCTGCGGGACGCCGATGTTAAGACGCCGAGGAGAAGAACGTTCGCCGTTGTCACCAACGACGGCTTGCTCTCTCCCAAAGAGGTAGGAGGCAAACCAGCGGATGACTTGCTTTGAGAAGCCGAAAGTGGATAGCTTTCTCAGGAGCCTGACGTGACACACAGTGTCAAACGCCTTGCTAAAGTCGAAAAGAAGGAGAAGTGTTACTTTCTTTTTGTTTATCCCAGTCCTGACATCATCAGTTAGCTTAATTAGGCCAGACTGAGTGCTGTGACCAGTGCGGAAGCCTGTTTGAAGACTGTCTAGTAAGAGCCTTGATTCGAGGTATTCTGAGACTTGCTTGTGCACCAGCCACTCCAGGGCCTTGGATAGAAAGCAGAGAAGTGAAATTGGACGGTAGTCAGTCAGGGCTGTTAGTGAACTGATTTTGTTGAGTGAGCACACCAGTGACAGTTTCCAGGCAGATGGGAAGCAGGTTTCGCTCAGGGACAGGTTGAAAATATGACTTAATAGGGGAACGAGAACCGGCAATGCTTTCGAAATAACAACCTGTGGGATGCCGTCACTTCCCTTGGCCTGGGAGTCAAAGTGCGATACCGCAGCCAACACGTCCGATTCCGTTATGGGGCAGAACTCGAAATGTTCCGGGAGGTTAAGACTTTCCAGGGTTGCAAGATAATCCTCAACAGCAGGAGCCAACGGATCGTTTGAGATCGCGCTGAAGTGCCCGTTGAGCTCATCCGTGGTAAATCTAGATGGTAAGAGGGCCTTTGTGGCAGAGACGGACGGCGTAGGTGTTGTTACGCCGGCCGGGCGGGTTAGTGAGGAACTCCGCGAAGCATTTGCTGATGGTGGCGCTGACCTCATCTTCTTGCCGCTCGCCGGCCGCTGCTGCACAGGAGTACCCCTGCCTGCTGCTGTTGTCGCAGTCGCTCCTGTCAGTGTTGTTGCAGCAGAGGAAGACGACTTGGTCCTCACCTTGACTCCCCTGCCGTTGCTCTCCGCACATGTGGTGCAGGCTGATGTTTGCATGTCATTTACCATTATAGGCCTGATATTGATGGTATTTTGGCACTTTACGTGGTAGTATGGTCCACAATATTCACACCTTTTCGGGTCTATATGCTGTATTGGCTGTTTACAGCTATTGCATTGTTGAAAGGGTACTTCCACGTTTTTCTCGCCGTTTATAATCATTTTTCGTCAATAACTTATTGGCAGTTGGTAAAGCAGATGGTCGTTGTTATCGACCGAGTAAGAGAGAAGATCTTGCAACTCTTACAGCTAGATGGCGAGTTAGTGGATAGAACTTGAAAGTACCGAACTCGAAAAGTGTGAGGACGCCTTGAGAGTACTCCAGCGATGCAGTAGGTGTCGCCACGATGTTGATTGTGGAGTGAAAGAGAGACGTCGTGCGAGCGGGAAACAAGCCGAGCCAAGCGAAGCCAATTTGTAGGTTAGGAGGTGCGTTGAAAGTTTGCAGTTGAAAAGATGGTAGAAAAGAATTGCAGCCTTTGGTGATTTATATATCAGCGTGAAGGTTGCAAAAAGGAGCGTGCAACTATCTACAACAGAAGAGGGCCCGAGGGCAAGAAACATCAGAAAAGCAGTGCGATAGTAGGATAGGTTAGCAAAGCTGTCAATTGTACTCACCAGAGAGAGAGAGAGAGAGAGAGAGAGAGAGAGAGAGAGAGAGAGAGATAGTACGAGTGAGTGCGCGGACCAATCCACGCCGAGCCGAGCTGACATTGTTCTCTCTCTCTCTCTCTCTCTCTCTCTCTCTCTCTCTCTCTCTCTGCTCTGCCAACTTCACGTGAGTACACAAAGTCCTACTCTGCTTTGCTTATTTTTCTTTGCACGCTTACTGCCGCACGCTGCCTTCGGGCCTATTCTTATGCAGTTTGTTGCATTCGCTATTCTGCAACCTTCATTGTGATATAAATTCACTGGAGGCTGCAACTTCCTACAAAGCTTTTTTCCTGTTTCAACATCTGTCGCTGACACATAACCTGCAAACACGCACGGCTTCTCTCCTCGCTGCACGGCGTCTCTCTACCCTCTAAGTGATCCACGTGGAGCCACCTGTTGGACAGACGGATCACCACCATCAACGTCTCTACCATTATAACGCAGTCGATAACTTTCTACCTGCTATTATCGTCTACAATGAGCGGAATTGGTGGGAAAAATGCCAAAACGCCCGTTACGTGTGCTCACTGCAATAAAACGGCCAAGGGAAAGATGAAGACATGTGAGTTGTGCAACGAGCATTTCCACACCATGTGCGTCGCTCTACGGTCTATAATGGTGTGAAATGCTGCCACACTCGCCTGTGCCTACTGTGCAGGGGAATACGTCGTCGTCACACCCAAGATCACGCAGACGAGGGCGAAATCAGCGGCAGCGACAGCAGCAACGGCAAGCACATACGCCAAGGGCATGCCTGTAACAGGTGTGCCTAAGAAGAATAAGTCTGCGCCCTCATCTCTTGCCAGCTTCAGAACCCAGTCGCCTGCGAGAACACAGACGACGTACATCGAGGGGTCCCTCAAAGACATCTTTGCGGCACTGTACGACATCAGGAGGGTCCAAAATGAGGTCCTTCAGGCACAAAACACCGTGTCTGAAAGGCCCCCTTGAAAAACGCCTCAAAGCCCTTGACGACTTGCCTGCGCTCAAGACTCGGCTAAGCAATGTCGAGTCCTCCATCTCTGAGCTGCAGGCACAATACCAAGAGCTGTCAGCGGAACAACAGCATTGCTCCGGCCTCGGAGGAGATCAACAACCTCCGCAGCGAGCTGGCTGAGATCAGGAGGAAGCAGGAGCACTCTGCAAACAACGTGGTGGTGATCACCGGCCTGGCCTATAACCGGGAGACGTCACTGCATCATGGGGAGACTAGACGCAACCAACAACAATGCGCAAGGTGACAGCAGATTCTCACCTCTAGCTGTCACTCTTTCTTCCAGTGCGCTGGCCCGCTCTATCATAGTGGCCAAGGCCAGGAAGCGCAAGCTTCACACTAGTGAATTGGATGTTGCACTACTGGAGGAAGCGAGAGCTTTCTGCCTAGACCACCAGGGACTCCCCAACATCAATGAGCTGCTTCCTCCAGACATCCACAATGAGAAGGGGATGCCGCTCTTACGTGAGGGACGGGAGAATCTTCATCCGTTCTGGTGAGGACAACGAACGGGCCACCATCATCACTACATATGCTGATCTAGAAGCTTCTTTAACCCGTACACCGCCAACAGCCAATACGGACACTACACACTAAAACACTTACACATCATCCCACCAAAGCCACCGTCTAAAACATTAAACTCATCCACATCTACTTCTAAAGCGTCTCTGTCCGGGGGCCTAAGGGTCTGTCATTTCAATGCGAATTCCCTTATGGGTCTCATTGAGATGATCAGGTTCTTCTTGTCCACTCGTTCTACCTTTCACGTAGTGGCTGTAACCGAGACCTGGCTAAGCGACAAGATATCGTCCATCTCTTCACTGGACGACTACACTCTGTACAGACGGGACAGAAACAGGAACGGTGGAGGTGTGGCTCTACATCCATCACTCATTGACAGCTAGTATTATCTCGTCATCTGATGGTGAATGGTCGGGCAAACCAGGTAAGCCGGAGTATCTTTTCTGTGAAATCACAGCTAAGGGAATATCGCCCATCTTCATGGGGGTTATGTATCGCCCTCCTCATTCTCCCTTTATCCAGGGATCTAATTTCATTGAGCAACTAATAACACATATGCACAATTACTCCACGAACGTCATCATGGGTGATTTTAATGCTGACTAGCTCGTCTGAAGACGCCAACTTCATCAAGGCTTTCATCGACGAGAACTCCCTTACTTCTGTTCCATATAGTGCAACCCATCACAGACAGGACTCTGACACCTGGCTCGACCTATGCTTAATCGATGAGCAGGATCGCCTGCTCTCATATTGAAAGACTGACACTCCTTTCATCAACAGACATGACTTTATCAAAGCCACACTCGACGTACAGATTCTACGCCACGTACCTGCTACATACACTTACAGAAACTACAAAGGAATCTGTGCTGAGAAGCTAAGAGACTTCCTTAGCGCATGTGACTGGTCATCTTTCACCACGCCATCACTTGACGAATGCATTACCATCCTTAACGACAACATCACGAAAGCCATATTCATCTCGCCCCATTAAAGACTGTAACACCTGGACGTAAGCGTCACCCGTGGTTCCCCTTCTCGCTCTTCGTTCTCCTCACGCTCTTTGTGACCTTTTAACTGAAAGGAATAGACTCTACAGGCGCTTTCGCAGAAGTCGTCTACTTATAGAATCGCAAGGGACGACGCTCATAGACAGGCCGAGGAGGCCAAGCTGAATTACTATTATTCACGCTTGTCTACTCTGCCCGTCGTTGCAGAGATATGGAGAGAGCTTGGAAATCTTGGTATTACTACCTCTAAATCTTCTCCACCTGCTCGGTTCCCTCCAGATGCTCTCAACAAACACTTTAGTTCCATTTCAAATGATCCTCAAGCTCCATCTGTTGAGGAGTATCTGCGAACCCTCGAGAGTCTAGACCTCCCTGAACACTTCATCTTCAGGGCTATCACAGAGTCGGACGTGTTTGCTGCAGTATCATACTTCAATACCCAGGCCAGGGAAAGCGATGGCTTCCCACAGGTTGTAATCTCTAAAGCATTGTCAATACTCGCTCCTTTACTTTGTCAAATTTTCAACCTGTCTATGAGCGAGGCATGTTTTCCTTCTGCCTGGAAGTCATCGCTCGTAAGAGCATTAAACAAGATCAAATCTCCAACAGTTGTAACAGACTACCGTCCGATCTCTCTACTTTGTTTCCTATCCAAGGCGCTGGAGTGGCTGGTGCACAATCAAATCTCTGAATACCTTGAAACAAGACTTTATCTTGATAATTTCCAAACTGGTTTTCGCACTTGCCACAGCACGCAGTCCGGCTTAATTAAGCTGACTGATGATGTCACTCCTGACTGTTCTGTCAGGATGAGTGCTAACGCCGAGAGGATAATGGGCTGGGCTGCGCTGAATAGTCTTAAACTGAATGTAACTAAAACTAAGGCTATCGTCCTGGGTTCCTCTTACTATATAAACGTTCTACCTTCTACTGCTAACACCTATATAAATATAGAAGGAGCCCAGGTCAACTTTGAATCATCGGTGCGCAACCTGGGACTGGTGCTTGACTCCAAACTTACGTGGAAAGAGCACGTTACACAAATTTGTAAACGTGCTCACTCTTTAATGTATCGGCTCTATTTTTTCGGAAAAGCACTAGCCTCAGATTGCACCAACATTTAGTGCAAGCACTCCTGTTTCCTCCCATCGACTATTGCTCACTTGCTTACAGCGACCTAACCCAGGAACTTGACTTATAACTGCAGAGGCTTGTCAATACGGGGATCCGTTATATCTACGGTGTAAGGAGGGACGAGCACATCTCGCCTTACTGGCGTGAGCTGCAATGGCTTTCCACCGATGGACGTAGGATAAACTTCATGGCCTGTTTTCTAAGAAAAATTTTCAACACCTCAATACCTACTTATCTATTAGCCTACTTTGATTTCCACGTCGGGCTCAAGCCTGTGAAGGATGAGGTGACTCCACTGGACATCCCGACCTTCAAGACGGAGACGCTGAAGAATTCATTTTTTATCAGCGCCTCCTATCTCTGGAATATCCTTCCATTTCAACTTCGCAACACACTATCCATATTACACTTTAAAATAGCAGCTAAAAATTACCTCTTTAATCTTGAAAATACATAAACATCACTCAAAAATACACACATTCACTCGCATCTCATTTCACCTCATCCCATTTCACACTCTTCACACGCACTAGCACCCTTACACAATACACCATTACACAAAATTTCTTATTCTTTTTATAATATACTATAATTGTATATGTACAACACAATGTACATCAATAAAAACAATTAAATCTAAGTCTAAAAAATCTGTCTCTCTCTTATATGTTGCAGACGTTCTTGTATGACATCTCGCTCACTCTGATAGACATATTTCCCTCTTACCTCTAGTAGATATCTCTCTATTTAGATCTCATAAATATCTATTTTACAGGACATATAAACTAAATCTATGCAAAAAAGTACACAATAGTCACTCTTTCATTGAAGAAGTAAATATTTGAATAATAATAATGATACTAATAATAATAATAACAATGATAATAATTGAAATATGTTATAACATAATTTTTCAGAAAATCGTCACGACTGAGCTTTATAGTATGCTGCTTAACAGAGAGGGGACGAAATACTGCTCTCCAGACGTTTCAATGGATGAGAATAGATGGGCTTTAGAGGAGCAGCCTGTATCCCTGCACGAAAGATCGGCTCCACGACCACAATATAATTACTGGGTAGTAATAGAAGAGGAGCCTGAATTCATTGATTTCAACGACCTCTCTCCAAGTGTAATTTTAGAATATCTCTAGCAATACATATACGGTGTTTTTCCATGACTTTTAAATTTAATTTTCATGTTAGTATCAAAAATATCACTTTAAGGATTCTCTTTATATTTTTTATTATCAAACGTTCTTGAATTGTCGCGCGGAAAGCCCCTTAGGCGTGGATTCCCGCTTGTTCGTATTTTTGTAATTCGAAGAGGAGATAGGTGTGGGAGAAATGAAAGTAGTCGATTTGAGCGAAACGAGAGTGTTTTGATACGCTCAGAATGAGAGGGGAAAGACGTCAGGCATAAAACCCCTCTCGAAAATATTACAAGCTGCGGAATAAAGAAGTGTGGACTGTGTGTGTGTGTGTGTGTGTGTGTGTGTGTGTCGTGAACTTGATCGACTCTCAAAGAGAGTATTCGCTTTGTGTCAGCGGCGCAGTTCCGCTGACACAAGTCGGTAGCGTGCAGCTGAGGTAGAAAGAAATAGAGAGAGAGAATGAGAAGCACCAAGACACCGAGAGATCCAGATAGAGAGCGAGAGATAGAAAGAGAGAGAGATTAGCGAAGCACCAGCACCACAATACTTCGGAGGACGTTCGTACAAGCAAAAATCGTAATGTCGATTTGTCGCTTAGCTAGACAGCGTGAGCTGTCTACTGCTTGGCGTCTTATCGAGCACTGACTCGGCGCTCGTCCGACCGCAAGCGACGCGAGGCCGGCGGCGCTGTCGGCGAGCGCAGGAAGTCGCGAAGTCGCTTACTCAACTCGAGCACGTGAAATGGCGCCACGGGTTTTACGTCGACCTCGTGGAGTTCGCTCGACGCCGATTTCATGGTGGAACTCTTCTCCTCGGGTCTCGACGGAACATTCTTATGTAAAAAATGTGAATATGGGGAAGCCTATATACCTATATACGATAACTTTTACTAAATTTTATATACTTATATACACATAAACTCTATGAACTGAAAATTGATATCCATTTATTCTATATTTATCTGTGAATACGATATGAGGGAAGCCGCATAAGACGCATCAACGAAAAAATCCTTTATCAATAACCCAGAATGCTCATGTACAGGGTGAATTTCGTGCATTCTTGATGTAATAACCCAACTCTTGACACGGCGGCAGCGGCGAAATATCTTTAGTATAGAGATTTTTTTGTGTTACAATTTCGCCCAAAGCAGCATTTAATCCATCTTCTAAATCTAATTAATTCTTTCTTCATCTTAACTTCCACATCCCACTCTAAGGAAATATCGATGTGACTCATTACAATATTCGATGCTTTTATTGTTTGTCTTCAAAATGTCCAAGAATGGTCGACATTTTCACTTCAAGGTCCAACCGTATATCATAATTAATGTCCAAAAATGTGGGAGTTGAAAACCGTCAAATCACTAATCATATGTTTTGTTGCCCAAGCCATAAATGCAACTTTACAGTTCATTGAGTTTGTCACTTCGGTTAAAGTAATATATACTTTAATTACATCACTGTTTTTTATATAGTCCCGCATGATGCCTTTGTCATATGAACATACAAATTCACGTAACAACAACGAACGTGCTATAAAGGCACGTCCTCTTTTGTCTTCTGTCCTTGTTCTCTCGACATAATATATTTAGCGATATTCATTTTGTTGTCGACACTTATGAACACACTCGAACACTCAGTTTTATATTGAAAACACTTGTTCCTCCAGTTTCAAACATATAGCGGTCTTGCTTTACGTATAGGTGAGAAACAAAATAGCAAACACTTCTATAATAACTTTAGCTCTTTTTCATATTTCGAGCAAAGATGCGTAAAATTTGTAATAATTTACGGTGTTGACATCAAACAATGACTTTTTTATAAATTAAGATAAAAATATGGCAAGGCAATTATTATAACATTAATAAACGAGACAAAATATCTCAACAACTAATGTACAAAAAATGTGAGGAGTAGGATGCCGCTTCAATATACTCAAAGTTGTAGCCTTTCTACTACATACAAAGATTTTCCAGATTAATGTGAAAAAAATGTAGCTAGATACAGATCATATATATATATATATATATATATATATATATATATATATATATATATTGAAACGGTCACGACTTTTCTCGGTCCTGGAGTATAAGATATATTAATCTTATTATAGAAAAGGAATGACCATTTACTTAATCTGTGTCGTAATTTTGACGACAGATTCAGATTTTATTTATAATTTTTTATAATGACTTTTGAAAATAGTAGTTCAGGTCCGGAATACCAGGTAGTGAGGATTCATTGCAAATAAAAAGATTTTTATTCTTTATAACCAAAAGTAAGTATATTCAAATAAATATATTACAGAATATTGCGTAACTATTGCATATATTCTAAATATTACATAAATCAAATAAGTAAATCTGCTTTGATTCTTACAAAAATAAATAGATATACAGATACGCTTAAGCTTGCGTTATCTGATAGCTCGTGTTCAAAAATTTTATAAGTTTTTATTCTGTAATGAAATTGTTCTAACAATAAGTTAGTTGTGACAAGAATCGAAAATTTTATAAGTATAGGATTGATACGCGTTATGATGCGATATCGTTGCCTATTTTGAAATTTTATACTTGAAGTATAGAAATATTTGAAAATATTCTAAGTTGTTTACCGGCTCAAGGCATAAATTGCTCAAGAGCAGGGACTAGGCGCTTTAGTTGCGCTGGCGCTTAAGTTGCGCTTCAGCTAGTGCCCTCAGACTGGCCGTGCAGTTCCTTAAATAGGCCTGGGAGCGAGCGGGGATCAAGCCGCCTACATAACTCCCACATTCATACATTCACACCTACATTCTCACCTATATACAAAACCCATTCATACAATTAATTATAGTTTGCGCGCGCTGCGCCGCTTCTCCTTCCTTGCGCCGCTGCGCTCGCCGCTTGTTATATACATTTATACGGCGTGTGTTGCGTGATCTCCCTCAAAAAACTAAGATTTTTTTTTTGAATACATTTTTAGATTTTACGCGAGTATCACGCTTCCCCACTTTCGGCTAGACCAGCGCTACAGCTGACAGCGCAACTTCAGCAGTGCCACGAGTCGGCGATATATATATATATATATATATATATATATATAGCGATTCTCACACAAGCAGTATCAAGTATACGGCTCCGAGAATCCACGTGTTAATTACATTTAAGATTACTCTGAACCGTTGTTTTGTCACACTGATCCATTTTTTCCGCTTATAGGTATCGACTGCAAAGACCCTTGCCGACGAGTAGATACTAAAAATATCAATGAGCTGGCTGACGCGTTGTGCAGCGAAATGCTTGACGGTTACGGGATACTTTTTACGAGCACGAGAGAGCATAACCTTTGACTCTGCGAGTCCTAAGAATTGTTTGACTTTCTTGGCGTTTGTTGGTATTGGAAATTTATTTACTGCTTTTATTTTCTTGGGATCTGCTCGGATTTTTCCACCTCCAGCGATATGTCCTAAAAAGTGTGCCTCTCGCTGTAGGAATTGACACTTCATGGGCTCGATAGTCAAGTTGGTATAGTCTAGTCTCATCATCAAGCGTCTGAACTTCTTACCGTGCTCATCAAGATCCTTAGCGAAAACGATTATATCATCTAAATAGACATACAATTCTGTCCCTTGTAGGGCTGCAAGTGCTAAGTCCATCAGAGACTGAAATGTTGAAGGAGCGCCTTTGAGTCCCATGCCTAATTTTGTAGCAGTAATGGCCGAATGGTACAGTAAAGGCTGTTTTGTGGGCATCTGCCGGATCCATTGATATCTGGTAGAATCCGGTCCTCAAGTCTATGGCGGTTATGTACCTAGCTGAGGCGACGCTGTCAATAATGTCTCCTGTATTGGGTATCGGGTAGCTATTTCCTACCGTTACTTCGTTCAGTTTTCTAAAATCTGTTACTAGTCGCCATCTTTTTGAACCGTCTGCTGCAGCTTTTCTTGGTATCACGTATGTAGGAGAGCTGTAGGGTGAATCTGTTGGTCGGATTATGTCGTCCTTTAGCAGTTGTTTTATCTGGCGCCCTAACTCCTCTTTCTCTTCATGAATTGCTCGATATCCTTTCGATTGTACTGGAACATTTGTAATAGTAGGTATCTTGTGTGACACTAGTGTTGTTGCCTTAAGTTTCTCTCCAGGTAGCCCGAAGATGTGTGGATTCTCCTGGATGATTTCTTTAATATGAGTTATTTCTTCCTCCGTTAAATCCTTAAGTGTCTCTGGATCAAGAAGTTCAAAAATTCTTTCGGCCCTACTCTTGCTTTCATTGGAAAATATTGACAGTATATTGACGGTATCTGCAGGTTCGCCTTCTTCTAGATTAAATTCTTCTCCTCCCTTCTTAATGGCTTCGCAGGCTTCCAGTGTTACCTCTGGTAGATTTAACTCTACCTCATATTATGTAGTATTAACGCTTAAGGCATGTATTTTACCTTCTTGGTTAATACTAAAAAAATTTCCAAAGTATAACCCTTCTCCTAAATTTTGTAAAGGGGCAAATCCTACTTGCTCTGATCTATCGCTTGCTCTTGCGTAAATTACTTGTCTCGTACGTGCTGGTATAATAAATCAGTAGTATCCAGGCACCATGGAGAAGGTAAACAAAAAAACGACCTTGACCCCACCACCCCGAGCCAGTGGGAGGTCAAAAACAAGGTCACGGTTGTTTACTCTCCATGGTGCCATTTGTACTTTGGAGAGAGCTCCCCACTCTCCCTCTTTCTATCCAAAGTGCCTCCGACTTTTCGTGACACTTTGGAGAGCGACGAGGACGGTAGAGCGACGAAGCAACTTTCCATATTGCTAGCGCTCCGGCGGTCAGCAGGTGACTGACGAAAATTTCACCAATGCCGGAACTTCATAT
>QLSS01000159.1:0-35132 GCA_024372645.1 Trichomalopsis sarcophagae | reverse complement strand
TCACGACACTCGGCTCGCCGCCATTACCGCGTTCGTCGAGATACATCGCGTCACACTGACCGTGTCGCGTCGCGTTCACCCGAGGCACAGCCGCACTAGTTAATTCGCACACTAATACACTGTTACTTACTTGCTACGATAACTAGAGTGAAGGTGAGCTGCAATGGCGCACGAATGCGGTTGCTTCGAGGTGGATCGAGAGCTTAGGAGAGAGCGTAGGCGTCCTATCGGTAGAAGCGATGCGGAGCGAAAGAGGACGAGCTCTCCTCATGCGGCAACACATGGTCGCGGGGCCAGCGCTGCGCGCGCTCCCCACGCGAACTACTCCACGGCCACGTTGCGCGGTTGTCCGTGCCCCGCGGCGCAAATTCTCGCTTGTAACGTGTAGTCGAACTACCACGTTACAACAGTCGTAAGCTAGCGCCGCCCTGCGGTTTTCGCTCCGAACTATACGCATCTAGAAGCAGCGGAGGAGAAGTAGGGGCGGCCGTACGCAACTAGCTTCCCCACTAGCAGCGGCGGCGAATGGGGAAGTAGAGAGTACACAATCACATCGCGGGCCGCGGCGCGGCAGAGCATATAGGAGAAATAATATAAGCGGCCGTAACTGTCAAGGATTTGGGCTTACGCGATGAATATGATCCATAAACAATTAACTCTAAGCACTTAAGGTCAGTGGCCATGATCGTCTTTATGAAATCAACCCTCATAATTAAAAACTTTAATTTTTTAGACGTAAGACGGATTATGGTTAAACCGACACAAACACGTTAAGCTTAAGTTTAAACAAAGCTAAATTAAACTAACAAGCCACCCCAGCCTCCCAATAAACATATGCTACTTTCAGTTCTCATAGAACAACGACAATCGTGGCGGCGCGGTCTATGTTGTTGCTTGGTGTTTATATGCACTCAAGTTCGTGTCCGAGGTTCGGCAAATTTTTTTATTTTTTTTTTATTTGCTTATAAAATATTTATAATGCGTAAAAACAATAAGAAATATTATTATTCTTTTAGTACATAGGGGACGTACAATGTGTAACTACAGTTATTTATAGTTTTATGGGTAACGAAAAAATACAATTTTAAATAAATTTATATTATTTTATCAGTACGATAACCTTTTTACAATTACATAAAAACGAAAAAATTGAGTTTAAACTTAAATAAAATTAAATTAAACTAAAAAGCCACCCCAGCCTGCCGATAAACATATGCTACTTTCAGTTTTTCTTCGTCAATGATCATTGTGGCGGTGCGGTCTACGTTGTTGCTTGGTATTTTGCAGCAAATTTTTTTTTCTACTTGCTGATAATATATACAGTATACAATAATAACGCAATATGTCATTCTGCTTCTGCAATTATATTTCAATTTAGGAAAGTATACGGTGGGCTTGCAATAAATATAGGTATAATTTACTTCTTGAATTATAGGAATACAAATTAATGTTTATCGGGAGGCTGGGATGGCTTATTAGTTTAATTTAGCTTTGTTTAAGCTTAAGCTTAACTTGTTTGTGTCGGTTTAACCATAATCCCTCTAAAAAATTTAAGTTCTCAATCATGAGATTTGAAAAGTTTTAGATTCTAATTTTTTTACACTTATGTTGTTGTTTAAACATTCTTTTTATTCCAATAATATGCCCGAATAGTTTTTGTCGACGGTTGTGAATCGTGTGTATGCAAGATCAAGGGTATAAGATTGAATGCATCAACATCGGAAAAGATCAATATTGAATCTGTGCGAAAACTTCTGAGTGGTGAAATACCACCGACATTTGTCTCGTTTGATGCGATTAGACGTACAGCGCTGCATGATGTGGTCACACGCGCAGAATGTAAAGTCTGTGAGCCTGTCTACTCTAAACGTCGTTTTGTTACCGACGATAAGAGTTACCCGTACGGGTATGTAGCTCAAACAAAGGGGAAAAAAATGACGATTAAAAAGTATTAACCTAATACAATTTTTTCTATATTTAATAATAATAATAATAACTTACCCAGTCCAGAACTAGCCGTCACTAACTGCTCGCGCGCGTCACAAGCCTCCCGGAGGGGGCGAGCCTTATAGCTAACATTCGGAGGCTCGTACCGCGCGCGCGTGTGTGCGCGCAAATGAGCTCACTGAAGCCTGATGACGAGTCAGGGGGCGTTGCAGGTGTTCGGAGTGTTATAAATCTGACGTGTCGCTCGGTCTGATGAGCATTTCGTGTACATCACCTGCACCCAACTTACCGCATCATCATCATTATCATCATCATCATCATAATGGATGTGCGATGGAGATATCCCTGGACATGCATGAATTGTGGTCCCACCTCGTGTGTCAAGACCGTGTTTGTCGGCAATTTTCTCAGGTACATCGCACAGATGAACGATACACAATTTGAGCGGATATTACTCTACTATACAGAATGGCAGCCTGTTTATAAGGAATTTGCTGCTGCTGCTAATGCTGCTGGTAGTAGTATTGAATTTCACGAGGGATTACCAAAACAGGAGGACTACAATGGAGATCCTGAACGACCAAAACTCTTGATTCTCGACGATCTGATGCGCGAGTCGTCAAGTGCGAGTGTAGTTAATCTATTTGTCAAGGGCAGCCATCATTGTAATTTGAGTATTTTCTTTCTCTCGCAAAATCTCTTTCATCGAGGTCAGCGAGAAATATCGTTCAACTCAAATTACATAGTTATTTTTAAGAACCCTCGCGATCGCTCACAGATACAGCATCTGGCCCGACAGCTTCATCCCGAGGATACGAAATTTTTGCAAGAAATCTACAGCGACGCTGTCTCTCGACCATTTCATTATCTACTGTTGGACTTGAAGCAGAATACACCGGAAATTTGTCGGTATCGCACGTGCATATTTCCGTTCTATCGGTATCAGTATGTGTATGTGCCGCGCAAACAGATTAAAAGCAATTCCGTCACCGACAATGTGCCAGTCGTTCGTGTGTGATGGATCGAGCAACATCAAGTCAGCAGCAGCAGCGTCATCACTATCCCATTAGACGAAAGTATCTGGATATATTGAAAGTGTTGTGCTGTCTTCTTGACACGACGCAGCGCACAACTCTGCTGCGTCAAGCCTGCCCCAAACTTGTGATAAGCCTGGTCGAGTGTGTACTGAATATTCTGCGTGGAAACGTACCATTGAGCAGACGTTATAAGAGCAAGCTACGTAAACACGCACCATTACTGCGCAAAATCATAGATCTCGGGCAGACGATAGAGACTCGCAAGAGACTTTTAATTAAAGCTCAAAACCTTGTACCGGTAATAGTGAAACCTGTTTTATCAGAATGGAGCATGCTAGGAAAATGATTTTAGTGCCTCAAGAGTGTATCGAGAGTGTGAGACAGCAGCAGCAGCAGCAGCAAAAACGTCAATGTTTACCAATAACAGCAGCAGCAGCAGCAGCAGCACCGTCAAAAACAGTGACTATCGCAGACGAATGTGTGGGGGCGGGCCATAGTAATGACAACTACCTCAACACAGTTCAGACACCGGGCTCCGAGGTATTACGACTGGACGACGAGATGAACAAGATTTTGAACTCGAGTGAATTGGATGATCGGCAAAAGTACTCCATGTATCAGCAGGTGTTGCAACGGTTCCTACACTACAAGAAACAAAGTAGCGAGGACGATGAAGTCAGTAATGAGTTATTGTTGCCGACTGTCGATAAAACATCACCACCGCTGCACTCTATTACTACAACAATGGGTGATGGTGAAATAATGTCTACATATATATACGATCTACATATCATCAATAGCGTACCGCCAAGTCTTCGTCAAAATGCACGAAATCTAATGAATAGCCTACGGCGATCTGGTAACATTGACTGGAATATACTCGGTATGATTACGGTAGATGGCGTGCGCGCGCGAGGTGTTAATATTGTAGACTTGGTGAACGAAACTGTGAGACGTAGAAAAAGGCCACCCTCTCGTAGCTTCGATCAGTTTGTTCGCGTACTTCGTAAGGCACACGTACCTCTGGAATTCATAGGAAATAACAAACTTCATCTTGCTGTAGCGACTGCTATAGCAGAAGAATCTAACAGTAGCGGCAATAACAATTCTCTGCTGACTGCTTCTGACACGTCATTATTACCTATACCGGGTAGACAACAACAACAACAACTAGCATCCAGTGGAAGCGCTAGTGACGACGACGACGAGGACTACAACGGAGAGAAAACACTAGATCCGAATAATTTGACATTTTTTAAGTATCGCAAAGGCGATAAATAGAGAAAACGAGGTGGTAGCAGTCATGCAACAGCAGCAGCAGCAGCAGCAGTCGAAACTACGGTAGATACTTCAATCAGAACTGTAGCGCCACCTGCTAAAAAACAAGTAGTACTAAAAGAACCCAAGTTCGGTCATATAAAATGTCAGCATCACAAAGAGTAAACACAGAGTCATCTAGTGTGCTGGACACGCTAATCAACCGAATGCCTATCGAGATGCATATACCGGGATACCAGTTTCTCGGACCGGGTACCCATCTTGAGGAGAGACTGGCGCGCGGTGACACCGGCACAAACCCTCTGGATAGAGCCTGTCTCGAGCACGATATCGCATATTCGCGCAATAATGGCTGTAGTGGTGGTGGAGCGGGTGGTAGTGGTAATGGTGGCGGCTGTGGTGGTGGTGGTGGTGGTGGTGGTAGTGGGGGTCATACCGAAGCCGATCGTCGACTGGCTGAGCGTGCTTTTTCACATATGCTATATGAGTCGTCAGGTAGTGAGGAGAAAAGCGTCGCTTTATTAACTGTTTTGTGTATGGTCGGTAAAATCACTTTTGATAGGGTTTATCGATGATTCAGACAGGCTATAAGACGTACAAGGAGAAAGAGGTCGAGATTAGTTGGTAGGAGATAGTCAACGAATAGAGAACAAGCTTGAAAAACTGTATTATGGCTTGCCAGCTCCGTCAGCATACACTGGTGGAGACAGGCTTGTGCGAGCCACACGCAAAAAATTTCGCTCGAACGAGGTGAGAAAGTGGATTGAGAGTCAGGATGCGCACACAATGCATAAAATGGTGCGATATCGCTTTCCTCGTCGCTCTTATCGCGTCTTCAGTCCGTACGAGTTGTGGAAGGCTGATTTAGCTGACCTTCGCTCTCTCAAAACGTATAATGATCAATACAGCTACTTACGGGTGGTCATTGATGTGCTTACAAAGTTCGCGTGGGTTGAGCCACTTCGTGATAAAACGGCTAAAAGTGTGGCCAGTGGTCTAGAGCAGATTTTACAGCGAAATGATGGCAGACAGCCTATGTACTTTCAAACGGACAAGGGCAAAGAATTCATTGGACGCGAAGTGCAGAATTTGTTGAAAAAAAGATACATTATTTACCGTGCTGTGCGAGACCCCGACTTTAAGACAGCTGTCGCCGAGCGTTTTATCAGAAATCTTAAAGAGCGCGTATGGCGCTACTTCACACATCTAAACACAAGACGCTACGTTGACGTGCTGGACTGCATTGTACAGTCATACAACAATTCGTGGCATAGCGCAATAAAAATGACGCCATCTAGCGTGAATATGTATAATGCAGCTAAAGCTCGTGAAAGCTTAGATCGGCGCTACCGTGTCAAACGACAGTCACGCTATACCCATAAATATAATGTTCAAGACTTGGTTCGAGTTAGTCGTGCTCGGACAGCCTTTCGAAAAGCATACGAAGGAGGCTGGACGCTGGAATTATTCAGGATTATAAAGGACGATACGAGGAGACAGCCGCCCATCTACACACTCGAGGATCTGGATGGTGAAAAAATTGACGGCTATTTTTACGAAGAGCAGCTGAGTAGAGTGCGCAAAGATTTGTCTGGCGACGTTTTTCATATCGACCAGGTATTACGCAGTAGGGGTAAAGGAAAGAGGAAGGAGTATTTTGTGAGTTGGAAGGGGTACCCTGAAAAATTTAATTCTTGGGTGTCTGCTAAAGATCTCGTAAATCTTTAAAAACAATGACAACGATGATGATGAGATGACGGATGAATTCTACATGGTTTTGTCCAGTAGTAGCAGTAAATATGTTTACCCCGAGAACACGACCAATCGCTTTACCACACAAATCCCCCAAAATTTCTGTCTACACGGTAATTGGTGCGTCGGTCTCACCGAAATTCAAATACCTCTTACCTTTCAACACATATCAACGAAGGAGAGAAGAAGAGAAGGGGTCGTCTGCGTAACGAGAGAAAAAACCATACGCGCTACTTACACTAACAATAAGTTACGCAACGATGATGATGATGATGATGGCGATGATTACCGAGAGACTTTTAGCCAAATAAAATGCGGCGTTTATGACAGCCTGCATACTCTTTTGAGCGAAATAAATAACCTTGACAATGTGAAAGATCATCTCATATTTGAGATTCAGTGTGGTGGTTATATTCAAGTCAAATGCATCTGCACTGAGGATAAGTGCGTTGGCTGTACTCACTCATTCTCTCTATCTGAAAAGTTGTGTGAAATATTAGGCTTTAAAAGTGGTGAATTATTAACTTGTGATGGTAAAAAAGACAGCTACATTATCGGCAATAGACCGGCAAATCTTGCAAATGGTTTACCGAGCGCGCTGATGGTTCATAGCAGTATTTGTCAGCCTTACGTGACAGGTGATGTTTGTTCACGACTGCTACGTGCTGTGGCTCTTCAGTTACATGATTATACTTACGGCAGAACGCAAATTCAGAACTTTACCCCACCAATGTATCTGCCCTTGTTGTCCTCGTCTTTTCAGTCAATCGAGATAGATATAAGAGGCGAGCATGGACAGCCTGTCTCATTTGACTACGGTGCGTTGACGGTAACACTTCATTTTAAGCGTACAAATTAAAAATGCCTGACTACAGTATTTTTCTTGCCCAACAAATCCCCTGTGGTGACGGCGGTGGTGGCGGTGGGGATAATTACGTTACAATTGGTCGTAGACGATATCAGACTGGTGCGGGTATTGGCAGTTATTTAAAAGGTTTATTTCGCAGTGCTTTACCTCTTGTGAAGCGTGGCGCTAAGTCTGTCGGTAAAGAGGCAGATCGTGCTATTTCAAAGATCATGGATGATGTGGTGAACGAGAACAGGCCTTTTAGAGAAGTGCTAAGTAAGCGCGTGCGCGAAGGTGGGGATAATTTCAAGCGCAAAGCTGAACAAATAATGAATAAAATCATGGCACCGGATGAATAGGAGGGGGAAGAGGTGGGAGGTAGTAAGATAAAGAAAGCTAAATATAAGAAGACACAAATGACACAAAAAGCTCAGTCAGACTCTGATCGTAGAACTGGTAGGAGTGTGACAACCACGCAGAAAAAGAAGAAGAGAATGAAATCTACAACTAAAGCAGCATCGTCAGCAGTAGCTAAAGATATCTTTGTCAACTAAAAAACTCTCTCTTTTTAAACGAAAAACATGGCTTTTCTACACGCTGACTCTTGTGACTCGTTGAAGTCGGAGTTATCACTCTTTGAAATGCCGCCTACACAGACGGTAATTGAGATTTCTCATTGGGTGCAGTATAAGCCAATCTCGTCACTCACCGATCAAGCACCAATAGAATTTACGATCCCTGGCAACTGTGAATATCTAGATTTAGCGTATACAATGCTGAGTCTAAGTGTGAATATAACACCGACGAAGCCATTAGAAGGGGGCGTCAGTACCAGTCGTTGGCCCTGTGAATAATTTTATGCATTCGCTGTTCAATCAGGTGGATGTATTTTTCAATCAAAAACCAGTATCACCACCAAATAACGCCTACGCATACAGATCGTACATTGAGACGTTATTAAATTACGGACCAGCGGCAGAAAACTCACACTTGAGCAGCGTCTTGTGGTATGACGACACGGCCGGTAAAATGGATAACACTGTGCCGGTAATGCAGGTTTCTTTAGACGACAAGCAGTTATGACAAATAATAAAATTGATTTATTCGGCTATTTACACGTGGATATGCTAATATGGATAGACTACTACTTGGTGGAGTTGAGGTACGTGTACGTTTGTGCGTTCTCGTGACAGCTTCTGTCTAATGGATCCCGATTCTGCGTATACTGTACACATAACCGAGGCGACCCTATTTGTTCGCCGCGTAAGGGTTAATCCAGGCATTTCATTGGCTCACGAAAAAATGCTTTCTAAAGTCACAGCAAAGTACCCGCTTACACGGGTAGAGGTGAAAAACGTAACGTTGAACAGTGGTGTGCATGGACAGTCGATAGATAATGTCATACTGGGTCAATTGCCAAAAAGAATTATAATTGGGTTTATTGAAAATAAGGCTTATAACGGCGATACAAAACTCAATCCATTCAATTTTAAAAATTTCAATATCAATTTCTTGTGTTTGTTTGTGGACGGTGTACAAGTCCCATCAAAACCACTGCAGCCTGACTTCAAAAAAACAAAGATGTATGTGGATGCGTATCACACACTCTTCTCGGGTACGGGGGTACATTTTTTAAATGCCGGTAATTCGATAACACGTGATGCATACCCAAATGGCTATTGTCTTTTTGCATTCGATTTGACGCCCGATTTATCGGCCAACAATGACACTCATTGGAATTTAATCAGAAGAGGTAGTGTGAGAATTGACGTGAGATTTGATGACGCATTAGATATTGTTGTAAATTACATAATTTATGCTCAGTACGACAATCTGTTGGAGATTGACTCGTCACGACAAGTTTTCGTGGATTACAGTGGTTGAGACTAGATGGCGCTCTTTAAAAATCAAATAAAACCACCTACCAATACAAGCTTTGTGCCAGTCGATACGTCTTTCTTGAGCTGTGCAGTCAAACGGAGAAATAGATCTAGTTATCGATTTTCAGTTTTTCAAGGATAACAAAGGTCGAGTTGTGACGAAAGAAGTGGGCTTAGAAGTATTAGATTTAGATGCCACAGCACATTGGATTATCGCGCCTACTTGTAATACGAGATTTTTAAAGAAAGATATTTTAAGAGAGAATAATTGGTTGACACTGCATCATCATGGTCTGGATTGGTACGATGGGGATGTTTCGCTGAAAAAATTTTACAAAATTATGCATGATATTTGCAGAAAAGCAAATAAAATTTATGTGCGAGGAGAGGAAAAGGTGAAACTGTTGAATAAGATTACGACACGTGAAGTTATTAATTTAGAGGAGGCGTACGAGTGTCCCCCTTACTACAAATTACCGTACTGTGCACGGTATTGTATGCAGCATTCCATTAAACGTTGTGCACTTCAGTACACCTGTGCACTCAACAACGCCTACAAACTGAAACTCTGGCTAAATTCGCGTGGTGTCGGGGGCACTATAACTACAACAGCAGAACGTCCCTTCTCACCGCCATACTATCTTTGCAAGAATGAATTCTCTGAATATTTTCCAGAAGTTGCGAAAAATGAGAGCTGATGCAGTGGGGGTTTATCCGGCGGATCAAATTCCAATGACATGGGTAAAACCATATGGCTTCGTGTTTAATACATAGAGTCATAAGAGACGTGGTATGCACTACGTGGCGATATATGTGTCCAAAAATGGTATTGGCTGGTATTTTGATAGTTTTGGTGCACAACCATACATCACCGATCACCTAAACAGTATCCAGAGAAATTGTAAGAAGCTCAGATGGAACCACATTCGATTACAAAGCAGCTTTTCTAATGCTTGTGGCAAATATTGTATCATGTTCCTATATTATATGATTAATGATCTTGGTATGCCTCGATTTCTCAAAAATTTCTCATCAGATTTGAGAAAAAATGATCAGATTGTCGAAGAATTCGTTGCTAACTTGTAATATAATATTGTAAAATTTTTAAATGTGAAACGATAAAGTAAGAGGATATTTAGCTTGTACAGCTTCCAAAAAGTGCAACCCTACAGATTTTCATTGGATCCCCTCTACAGCACGAGTGATTCTATTGGTCATCCACTTGTCGTGAGACTGTTCCTCATTGGTCTCGCCTCCCACCAAAATGAGATTTTTTTTTAATATAAGCCGGCGTACTTGCAGCACAGAGAGCACAGTTCTCTTTCACAAGTCTAAAGTAGAAGTTCTCTTTCGGTGACAAGAAACAGTATAAGAAGAAAAAGATGGCTGGACAAAAGAGACATCACGATAGCCAGGCTCAGGACAGTCAGACTTCCACCAACGCCACCAAATATCGTTGTCATCAAATTCTACCCATGGTATTCGGCTTGAACAATTCTTATGGAAAAATTGTTCACATTGGGCTGGAAAATACCTCAGTCGGTTCGGGTGACTTCAATCCGGTTGTTCGACTGAGTAATAACGAATTTTACGGACTGTGCCTACGGCTTGCTTCCTGGCTACAGTTCCGGGAACTGTTTGACGAAATCGACCGATACTTCCAGGCGTATAGCGAGGATGATATGTTGGATCAACGAATCACCTTTTCCGAATTTTACATCAGATTCATGATCAGCTACTCCGATCGAGCATTTGAATTACTGGAGGACGATGAGGCGACAATACGCAAAGACTCTGGTGAGTCTAGGTCGAAAAAAGTGCGTAAACCTTCACTAGTGTTTAAAAGAGTGACATTTGACAGGTTCAAAGCCTTGTCTAAAATAATAGATCATAGAATTAAATACTTATTAAAAGTTAAAGAGGCTATAACAATTATTGTGATAAAGAGCTGGGTGACTATAGCAAAGACAAATTAGTAAATAGCGTGCAATGCCCCACACACGATTCGCGGCTCGAATACAAAAATAATATAGCCAAAATATAAAATCACTCGACTATTCCCACAGAAACACATGAATGCTCTGCTACCCCGCTATGGCACATACACAATAACCCAGAGTAGCCAGCAGCGGCGGGAGAGGAGCAAAACAAAGATTACGCAAGAAGTTCGGCAGCGACGCAGCCCTCACCAACAATAAACATACACATACGCGCAAAGCATAAGAGTGAGCGGTGACGCGGCAGCGGCGAAGCGTGCGCAGAATTATTCGCCAATTTTAATATAAGTGAGAAATTCGCAAAAGTGTGCAAAATTCCGGCGGCTTAATCCGCGCTCTCTCCGTAGCATATAAAAGGCCCTGCGCGGCCTAGTACAAGACTAGCTCTACTGCAATTTACGCAGACTAGTCGCTACTCAATAGCAATTAAGCATTGAGTAGAAATATTGACACATATTCTGTAAAATCAAAATAGAATATAAGATAACCCAATTTAAGCGTATCTTATAAAAATTAATAGAATATGCAAAATTCAGCATATTCGATATTCAAAGAGATAACGCAATTTAGGCGTATCTAAACATAAAACATAAGATATCGCAATTTACGCGTATCACTTAAAACTACAAATAAGTTACATATTAAATGCAAAAAGGTGTAATCCAATCAGATAATATTGATAGTGTATACTAAAGCGTATCAAACAATAATCAAACAAATAGATACAAACCTAATGTATAGGTTCAATCGCAATCCAAAAGTAGCACTGCAGTTCATGTTTTATAATTCACTCAGTTAAATACATTTTGTTTATTAACCAGAAGAAAAGTTAACAATTATTTTAGTATATATCCCTTTACCTGGTATCTCGGACCTGAACAACTATAATTATCAAATTATTATAAAAAATAATAAATAAAATTTATTTAGAATCTGTCGTCAAAATTACGACACAGATCGTGACCGTTTCAAGCGAAAATGCCCAGTTCACATATTTCACTTCATACAATGTTGAAGGTGCAACGAGAGATTTTGACGAGACGCTTGTAGAGAAGATAGATCAATTATTAAAAGATAAAAATATATATTTAGCTTTAGAAGATATTTATATCATTATATACCAGTTTATTAATTTACATTTATATAACCTAGTCGCATACTTAAATACAACTATATATAAGGATACATAACTATAATTGTATTTAGTTTAAGATTTTTTAATAAATATAATTGTTAAACACATATAAATATTTCTACTCACTTACCTATGTACTTTATCCAACACTACCTATCCCTGTTTATCCTTCACACTCGTTATAGTTATAAGCTAGATTTTAAGTTTACCCATAAATACACACACAAATCGTGAGCACGCGCGCGATCACACAGATAAGTCTAACATTTAAGAATTGATTCAACAGTGTAGTCGTGGCTCAGTGGTAAAATGCCTGCCTCGAACTCCGAGGAATGAAGGTTCAAGCCCCAGATCTCGTTACATTTTTATTCGCAATGGAAACGGGAATATGTTGAGTACGCGTAGAGGAGGAAGGCAGTGGTCCACATCATACATCAGTCGTTGGTGGATCGTCGGGGTGTCAACACCTTAACAAGTAAGCTACTCCATCGCTCTCCAAAGTGTCTCGAAAAACCCGAGGCACCTTGGATAAACAGAGAAGAGGGGAGGGATTCTCGCCGAAGTGTCACGAAAAGTCGGAGGCACTTTGGATAGAAAGAGGGAGAGTGGGGAGCTCTCTCCAAAGTACAAATGGTACCATGGAGAGTGAACAACCGTGACCTTGATTTTGACCTCCCACTGGCTCGGGGTGGGGGGGGGGGGTCAAGGTCGGTTTTTGTTTACCTTCTCCATGGTGCCCGGATACTACTTATAATAAATCTTTCGTCTTGAGTAAATGGTATAATCGTCTATCCAAATTCTATACACCTGTCTGCAGCATTGACCTTTCCACAGTATTTTGAAAGCACATCCCATCCTAAGATTCCATCGGTATCAATGGGAAATTCGTCAGGAACCACGTGCACGTCGCACTCTAGTCCCTCTAAACTCATATTTGTCTTACCTAAACTTAAGCATTTGCCCGGCGTAACTCCGTTAATGGTAATTACATATTGTTTATCAATTATTGTCCTATCCGTGACGTTACTCGCTTTAATTAACGTAACATCGGCTCCACTATCCGCATAGAAACGTGCTTTTCTTCCTTCTAACTTTTCGCTCGGAAGTTCTACAATCGGTGGTTTACGTCCCGCTGTAGTAAATCTTATTAAGTACTTTCGATTATTAACCTTCTCTTGCACATTGGCTTCTTTTTCCTGTTTCGACTGTTGTTTTAACTTATTAAATTATACGGCTATCTCTTTTATTTGCTTTTTTGAATCTTCAATTTTCTCCTGCTTTTTATCGACTGGCCCCTCTGTTTTCTTTTCTTGTGTTTGCGTCGGTTTCGGATTCGGTGTTCTATTGCTTATTGATTGCTCGATATCCCCGACTGGTAACGAGGATCCTGGTAGTTTAAAGAATCTCCGGACTGATTTCTGGCATTTCTGTTATCTTGCCTAATACGGTCATTGTTATGATTGCAGTTGTTCTGATCATTGTAACGAATGTTATTATTGTTGCCTCTACCGTCGTTGGGCCTATTGTCAAATCCTCTGTCGTTTCGCCGATTATTAAAATCACGGTTGTATCGACGATTTTCAAACTCACGATCATTACGCCTGTTGTCGTATCCCCCGTTTTGGCGTCGATTATAATTTTGATTGTCGTCTCAATCATTGTTGTACCTATTATTGTTGCTATAATTCCTGTCATTGTCTCGATTATCGTCCCCATTATCGTTGTTATAGTTTCTATTACCGTCTCGATTATTGTACAAGTTACTGTTGTTATAGTTTCTATTGTCCCCACCGTTACGTTCCCCTGAATATCTGCACACGTTGTTCTTTCGATAAGCGCCGTTTTGCTTTCCGTTATTTTCTTGGGGAGCGCTATTATTCTGCGTCCCGTTGTTTGCTTACGGTGCAGGTATGATGTACGGCATCGGGGCTGGGGTGGGTATGGGGAAGGGGGTATATACGAATGGTTGAGCAGTGGCAACGGGTGCTGACGCTAGCTGTTCAAGTTCTTCTTTACTGAGACGTCCGTTATTTATCGCGTTTTCCAACGAGAAGCATTCAACGTTGGTGTGGCCCGGTATGTTACAATATCAACATTTCTTTTCCTTGCAGTCTTTCTCTAAGTGGCCCTGTTGCCGACAATGGTTACAAACGCTCATACCCGTAGTGTACCTGACAGCTTCGCTGGCTATTGGCGTGGCCTTCGGTTCATATGCTGCCTTTGCGACTTTCATAAGCTCGGCTGCCCACGACGGAATTTTAGTGCTGTCTTCGGGAATTGGATCCGGTTGCTGACTATATGCGCGGCGCGCGCTAGTACGGTTTTCGAATGCTACGGCCTCTGTAATAGCTTCTCTGAGACATAGTGGGTTTTTTGAACGAACTTGGTGTTGTAATTCCCCGTTTAGACCGAATAAAAATTGTTCGAGGGCCTCCTTATCGGCGTTATTTTTATAAGTAGCTCTCTCCCAGTTGAGCATGTCGCGACTCGCGTCATAGATGTTTAACAATCGGTTGTGCAATGTTTGAACACGTAGACCGTAGTCTCCGGCACTTTCTCCTGCATATTGGCGAATTACTTTAAGGTCAGCTAAAACTTTGTCCGCTCCGCCGACGCCGCTGTACTGCGTAGTTAAATCGGCTAGCAACCGCTTCACGTGAATTCGTGAATCACGTCGCGAACTGTGCGACAGAATAGTGCAAGCATATCTGAATTTCCGTCGTAATGAGCGGTTGTGTTTAGTGCTTGGTGTAGCAAGAACATCCAGCCCCCGTCTCGAGGGCGGTCTCTATGCTGTTGTACGGTTTGCGTGTGTCGGATTATTGGTTCAGAAGTCGGTTTCAAATTTAAATCCTCGCGTACCTTATCCTCCATGCGTTTTTTGAATTGTTCGTATTGTTCTATAAAATCGGAGTCTCCTGGTTGCGCCATAGGTTGTAGCTCTGTGTCAAGCTTGTCGAAGAAATTACCTATCGAAAGTAACCCGTGATTTTTAGAGTCGGGTACTTCGCCTAACAGCGATCGGTTAAGACGTCTATCGGCGGGTAGCTGTTCGGTGAAGGTTAATCCTCGGTGTTCGGTATAACGTACGTCGTCTGCGTCGTTTCTCGTGTCGATCCAGCTTATTCTGTCGTTTCGAGCTGAGGCAAGGATTGGTTTTTTGTCATCGGTGTCATTTACTGTGTCTAGCGCGACGGGGCTTAGCTCGATACACATGTTTCGCCGAATAGTTAGGTCTCGGTTTGTAACGCAGTCGTCTGATATTCCTTCCTTGATATCGAGCATGAGTAGGTTGTTTTCGTTAAATGTTTTACACTTGGGAATCGTTCCGTTATTATATGTCGTGTGGACGTTAGATTGTTGCGACGTTTTGTCATTTATTCCCGAAAGTTCTAATTTGCCTCGGACTTGCAGGAGGTGTTCTTTCGCGATCTTTAGCAATTGTAATTTATCGCTTGGGATCAACTGTCCTTGCTGTAATATTCCCTGTATGTGACTTATCGCGGTGTCGATCATTCCCCTCGACGGATGCTCCATGGTCACGTCCGCGAGTTGCAATGCGATTCTTAATCGAGTGTGTAGAAGGAGCGCCAGTTCCGCTGACGTCTCGAATTCTTGCAAGCGTCTTTGAAACGTGTCGGGATCGTTAGCCTCGCGTATAAATATGTTCTGTGTTTCGAGGTCATTATTTTCGTTGAAGTTTGAGGAAGAGTTCTCACTGGTGTTAATCCCAGGGTATGATTGTTAGTTTCTATTAATATTTACTTGATTTACCTTAAAGTGGCTGCGATGACGAATACACAGGCAAGGTTCATCCTTCCTTCTCGTCTATTGGATTGGAATGATAACCGAGTAATCTATTTCTATCGCGTGTTGAAATACGCCCGTATAATTTGCGAACAAAACCCCACACTTAGCACCAGAAAATGTTACGTGTGAGAGTCGATAGTTTTGCTCTCCGTGAGGTGTTAAGCTCACGGTTGCCAAAATTACCGGGGTAATGAACGAACACGAGAGATTATCGGTGAACGTGTCTATTTATTAATCGTGATTCACAATGAACTGATTGTATGAAAGAGAAAACGCGTGTTTAAGGTGATCTCGGAGAATCTGCGCTTTAAGTGTACGATCCTATCTGTCGTCTCCGAGTCAAAAACTACCTGTCTAATGTTGGATCGTGGGTGGCGGACTCGGGCGAGCGTCCGCATGCACCCCCTTCCGCGCGGTTATCCGAAATCGTGGAAGGGAGGTTATGCTGAGTCGAAAGAAACGGGCTTCGGGGTGAGTCTGAGCTGTTGCTATGCGCGGATTTGGCGACTTATGCATTGATTGCATTGTAACTAGCAACGCTACACACTTGGTGAGTATTTACACGTGACAGTATATTCTCGATAATTTTAATATTTAAAATAATATTATTTACCGATGTGACTGCTTCTAGAGGTCACAGCAGAATGAGCACTGGGACCGATATTTCACGCTTTTTATTGATTCATTCGCGCATTCGTGTACGAAATTCATAATTAAAAGAAATTCTTTTTTAGCATAATTAAAGTTTGCTTCTTCCGAACGTTTAGTATACTTCTTATTCTGCAATATATCTGTGTGAATAACTATATATGTATATTCTCGATAAATTTAATAATCAAAATAATATTATTCATCGATGTGACTGCTTCCAGAGGTCACAGCAGAATGAGTACTGGGACCGATAGTTAACACTTTTCATAGATTCATTCGCGCAAGCGCAGATGACATTCATAAATAAAAGAAATTTTTTTTGTGTAATTAAAGTTCACAGTCTTCCAAACGTTTAGTATACTTCTTATATTGCAATATATCTGTGTGAATGACTATAAATGTATATTCTCGATAAATTCAATATTTAAAATAATATTATTCACCGATGTGACTGCTTCCACAGGTCACAGCAGAATAAGCACAGGGACCGATATTTAACGCTTATTATAGATTCATTCGCGCATGCGCGGACGAACCATCATAATGAAATTGTATATTCTCGAAGTAGGTGAGCTAGGCCGGTTCTGGCGCAGTTGGCGCTACGCTAGATCCTAACTGCGCTACGCCATCATCCAACTGCGCTACGCTAGATCCTAACTGCGCTACATTTTTTAGAGGGATTATGGTTAAACCGACACAAACAATTTAAGCTTAAGCTTAAACAAAGCTAAATTAAACTAACAAGCCACCCCAGCCTCCCAATAAACATATGCTACATTCAGTTTTCGTATGCCAACGACAATCGTGGCGGCGCGGTCTACGTTGTTGCTTGCCATTCTTATGCACTCGGGTTCGAGTCCAAGTCTCAGCAAATTTTTTTTTCTACTTGCTGATAAAATATATAGTACAATTTTAAATAAAATTAAATTATCTTATTAGTACGATAACGTTTTATAAAATACATTGAATTTAAAAAAATATTATTAATTTGTATTCCTATAATTCAACAAGTTTCATTGTATACTTTTTTTTCATAAACGATTAAGTAAATTATACCTATATTTATTGCAGGCCCACCGTATACTTTCCTAAATTGAAATATAATTGCAGAAGCAGAATGGCATATTGCCTTATTATTGTATACTGTATATATTATCAGCAAGTAGAAAAAAAATTTTGTTGAGACTCGAACTTGAACCCGAGTGCATAAAAATGCCAAGCAACAACGTAGACCGCGCCTCCACGATCATCGTTGACGAAGAAAAACTGAAAGTAGCATATGTTTATCGGGAGGCTGGAGTGGCTTGTTAGTTTAATTTAACCTTGTTTAAACTTAAGCTTAACGTGTTTGTGTCGGTTTAACCATAATCTGTCTTACGTCTAAAAAATTAATGTTTTTAATTATGAGGGTTGATTTCATAAAGACGATCATGGCCACTGACCTTAAGGGCTTAGAGTTAATTGTTTATGGATCATATTCATCGCGTAAGCCCAAATTCTTGACAGTTACGGCCGCTTATATTATTTCTCCTATATGCTCTGCCGCGCCGCGGCCCGCGATGTGATTGTGTACTCTCTACTTCCCCCTTCGCCGCTGCTGCTGGTGGGAAAGCTAGTTGCGTACGGCCGCCCCTACTTCTCCTCCGCTGCTTCTAGATGCGTTTAGTTCGGAGCGAAAATCGCAGGGCGGCGCTAGCTTACGACTGTATATCGTACGGCAAGCTTTCGTCCATGCTCATCGGTAATCTCTCCTCTAATCTCTGCTAAAACTAATCATAATTATCTATACAATGTAACTATAAGAATGTACATATTTACTTAGCCTATACAGCGACTCGACTACTACGTATATACTACTACTACAGTGCGATTAAGAAATTATCTATATGGAGTATATAAATATGTACCTCAAGGAGGGAACTGCACTTATCCGTCAAAAACATTATTCGAATTCAATAATATTATTGTCTCAATATAATAATAATTTCACAAGTCCACGATGGCGGAAACGAGCGCAGGCTCGTTGACTCTGCAGATAGCAATTTTCTATAAATGTCATCCAAAAGTGGAAGTAAAAACAGTTATCTGCATAGTATGTGAAGAGGCTTATCATACTAGTGATTTTGCGAAATTAGATGGGGCAGTGAAAATTAGTGGTGTTCTAGGATTATGTCCGGAACATAACCTCAAAAGTGAATCCAAACCTGCTGACTAATGGAGCCAAAACAATCATTGCTCAAATTAAACTAGCTCACAAGCTTAGATCAAGTGAACAATTGAATGTTTCTGGAAACTATAGTGACGATGAGAGTAGTGTAATAATAGAAGATAATCTGAAACTTGAGAATGCACTATTAAAAGAGCTTAATAAAGAACTGAAAGAAAAAAAATAAGTTATTAAGAGAATTACTGGATAAACAAATAAGTGAATTAAATATCTCAAAAAGTAAGATCTATGCCCAAATAATTTCAAGTGCCATGCCTAGTAACAAGCCAAAAAGAATTCCAAAAATTATAATCAAAAACAAGGATAGTAAAGAATACTCTACTGACAAAATAAATGAAGCTGTTACCCACTATCTCATTAAAGACAAGAGCATACAAGCAAAAAAAAGTAATTAAGAAAAAGAACGAAATAATAGTAGATTTACTAACTGAAGATAGTGCAAGCAAAGCATATAATGTATTAAAGAAAAAGCTTGAGCCTAGTTGTGATATTTCTAAAGAAAAAATTGAGCATCCAAAAGTAAAATTAGTCGGAATAGATAATTTTGAGACCCTCGACAATAGAAAAATTGAAGAGGACATAAATGAAATAAATTTCAGTAAATTTAGTAAGAAGTGTACAGTATTGCACTCATACAGTAACTCTAAAACTAATCTACAGTCAGTTATATTAGAAATTCCCGCCGAATTATATCAACATGTAAGAGAAAATAAAAATAGGATGTTTTCGGGATATCAGAATTGTACAGTCTATCACTATTGTAATGTTAAACCATGTTTTAATTGTGGAAGATATGAACATAATGGCTCTAAGTGTACAAACAACCAAACATGCTTAAAGTTTGCAGGTGATCATAAGACGAAAGATTGTAAGGGTAATAAATTAAATTGTCCCAATTGTATCTTCAGCAATAAGTATAATACACATTATAATACGGAGCATATGACAACAGATAGCCACGAATGCAATATTCTGCAGAACAAAGTAAGGAAGTTCGTTGACCTAACTGATTACACGATGCAACCTGTATTACCGAGATATGCCGGTACGGCAGAAAATACGTCAAGCAAAGCTATGGTAACGCGAGCGTCTGGAATGTCGACGGCATCACTCAGTAAACGCGCGTATAGCGAATAGAATAAGAACTAACGAATAACTTATGGATCAAGTTTTCAACTTTGAAGATATATACAATTTAGAAAGTGAAGCAGAGGACCTCAGATCACTCAACAAAAGTATATCGAAGAAACAGAACCTAATATTGTGTGTAAATATAAGAAGTCTAAATGCGAATTACGAAAAATTTATTGATAGCTTAGTGTTGAAACCAATTATATTAGTATGTACGGAAACGTGGAATTTGCCATATCCTCAATACTATCAAATACATGGATACAATAGCTATTATAATGACAGTAAAATCAATAAGGCTGATGGAGTCATGATATATGTTAAAAATAATATTCAAGAAACAACTAAAATAGAAGTATTTGATAGATTGAGTATTGTGAGTTCTGATACTTTTCTAGCGTCTGGTGAGGCAATCAGAATCTCTGCTATGTAAAGGTGCCATGATATACCTAAATCTGAATTTACTAATTCCATAAAAATATTTTTATAAAAACAGGCTAATATAAAAAATCATTGTATTTTTAGTGACTTTAACATTGATATAAGTGATATAAATATTGATAAAACCAGTTTGGCTGAAAGGACAATTACTCAAGAATTTCTAAATAATTTTTTTCAATAAGAATATACGCCATTTTTTAGAGGAATCACAAAACCTTCTCAAAACAGTGAAAAAGGTTCGTGTACAGATAATTGTTTCGCCAAAATAAGAAATATTGAGTTGCAGTCTTTTAAACTAAATATTCCATTCAGTGATCATTACCCACTCTATATAAGTATTGATAAACTGAAAATACTAAAAGATAATAAGGATTTAACCTGCATCAACTATGACAGGCTAGTAAAGATAGCAAGAAGAGTTGAGTGGAACTCAGTATTACAAATAAATGATCATAATCAAGCTATGAATGAAGTAATAAACATGGTCCAAAGCTGTGTTGAAAAAGCAACTAATATAAAATATTCTAACAAAGACAAAAAAGACTTAGTTCCCAAGAAAAAATATATTATCAAAGCAATATTAATATCCTTCAGAACTAAAGAGATGTTATATAACATATGGAAAAAGAATCTAACAAATATGAAACTCAAATTGGACTATAAACATTATGATAAAATTTTGAGAAAAGTTATTAAAGATGCTAAGTATAAATATGAAAATAATGCTATTAGACAAACAAGTGGCAATTCAAGGCAGCTTTGGAACATAATAAATGATAAATTAGGGAAAAGAAAAAGAAACAAGAAGTTTCACTGGACAGGATAACGGTTGGTGAGCGGAAAGTAAAAGATAAGACTACTTTTGCGAACATGATGACCGAATACTATTGTAATGTAGGAATAAATCTAAGCAAACAAATACAAAATATGGACTCAGAACAATTGAAACTGCCAGATAGAAATAACTTCTCAATCTTTATTGATCCTACGAATATATATGAGATTCAGAACATAATTATTGCAATGAAAAAGAAATCTGGTGGCGTTGATAATATCAGTGCAACAGTAATCAAAACTTTGTCTAAGCATTTACTAAAACCTCTAGAATATATATTTAATCTAAGTATACAACAATCAATATGGCCAAATGTACTGAAGCAAGCGGATATAATATCAATATATAAATCGGGAGTCAAGAATTGTATGTGTAATTATAGACCCATATCACTAACTTCAAACATTGCCAAAATTTTTGAAAAAATAATATACCTTAGACTATATAGTTTTATCATCAAGCACAAAATAATTTCAAATAAACAATTTGGTTTTATGAGAATGAGAGGAACACAAGATGCTCTAAATTGTCTAACAAATATTATATATAGAAATCTAGATAAAAGTAAACCAATTTTGACAGCGTTTCTAGACCTGGCAAAAGCCTTTGATACAGTAGATCATAATATACTGTTAGACAAATTAGAAAGATATGGTGTAAGAGGAAACGCATTAAAATTGCTGACCTGCTATCTATACGATAGGAAACAATGTGTCAAAATAAATAACTTCAAAAGTGAGTACAAAGAAATTACTATAGGAGTGCCACAAGGAACCATTCTTGGCCCTCTATTTTTCATATTATATGTTAATGACCTATTGATAGATATGCAAAACGACATTATATTATCCTATGCAGATGACACTGTCATCATTTCATGTGATAACACGTGGTCAGCTGCACAGAATAGATTAAATGAGTGTTTCCGTAAGGTTGCATAGTGTGCCTAGCACCCTAAATGTTAAAATTGGTGATAATGTTATAAATAGGGTTGATAGTCATAAATATTTAGGCTTAATAATAAACTATAACATGAAGTAGGATAAACACATTAATCATATAATAAAGTCAACGAGATACTTAATTCTTATCTTTGCAAAACTAAAGAAACTTATGGATAGTAAAACGTTAATGTTGTTATACTATGCTTTTTTTCAAAGTATAGTTGGCTATGGTATAATCACCAGGGGTGGGGCTTATAACAATTGCTTAAATCTGATTCAAAACATACAAAAGAAAATACTTCGAATTATAAATAAAAATTGTTTTACAATTGAAAAACAACCACTACCTATAAGGCAAATGTTCGAACTAGAATGTATACTATATTATTATAGCGACCTAAGAGATAAATATATAAGTAGTACGAATAAAACACGTAATATGAATCTATCGTTGCCGAATGATTATTTTTTGCAAAACGAAAAAGTATTTACATTAACTCAACATCGACGAAAAAAGTTTTATAACAATAATTATCAATGTTAAGAAATACTTGCTTAAGTAAAGCTAGGCTCTACTCTCGGTTTTTTTACCATGGGTTCTTCTTCATTCGCTTCAACCTTCTTAGACGCCTCAATAAGCTGATATTCCTCTTTCATGCAATGACCCCACGGTAGCGTGTCTGTCTGATCAAAAATCAGGTACCGCTTATCGTCATGTGGACTCAAAGCAACCTTCTGCTCTTTCTCAGTCCGAATGACATGAAGACGGCTGCGAATATTTTTCTCACGACTAATACATGTATTCTCTCGAAGGCAATGGATATAATCATCGAACTCAATAGTTGATTTGACAACTGATGATTGCACACCCTTTATCTTTTTAATAGGTGTTTGACCTTGTACTTTGACTGAATACATTTTACTTCCGAGGCCAACAAATTCAGTCATGATCTTACCATTACGTTCATTCTTCATAAGTCCAACCTTTTTCTTGTTAACGAGAGGGATTATTCGCAGGATAATCAGAAGTGTCAAACTCATGAAGATCAGTTTTCATCAAAGCATACATATCCACATTACTAACTTCATAGATGAGACTGTCTGTATCTGTATAAAGACGTTTAGCCCCATCTCCCACTCGCTCTTGCATGTATTCATAGTGAAAGCAGTAAATAAGCGTCTTTGATAAATCTAGTATTGCCAACCCGATGTAAATTGGCTTACGAATTGAGATTTCTGTGCGAGAAAGCTGAACAGCAACAAGATTTAGCTATGGAAGTTTGGTTGAGCAATGTACGCTTCACAACGATAGCGACCTTCCCATTTATTTACCAGCTTCAAATCAACTCTTTTACGCTCATTCTCCATGGTTATACCATATACAGCGTTGTTGAAGAATTTGAAAAACATTTTCTCAAATTCATTTTTCGCGTTTTTTCTCAGCTCGCTGTTAAACTCCTTCTTAATCTCTTTTTCAAAAATTTGCAACTTCTCTAAATATGAGGCGAGTTTATCAAGCGAAGATGGCACAAAGCGGAATGAATCAATGAATCTAAAGTTAATATCACTTCCATCGATATATGATGAAGATTATGAATGAGATGTATTTTTCTTTGTTTTGTGGAATAATTGTAACTCGACCTTTGAAGCTATTAGCAAGCTGTTTTATAAACAAATGTGAATCATAACCACTGAAGTTGTGGAAGACGAAGGGAATACTTCTTGAATCTTTATACTGAAGATTACAGTTGTTGTGAGCAGTGCCACGATATCTTAAATATGAAAGGTATAGAAGGTATAAAGAAAGATAAGAAACATGTGTATGTAAATATATAAGAATAATATCAAACTTACATTCCCGTGAGATGACAATGGTCTCGGACTTTCCAATCTTTTTCATCGAAAGAGCCACCGCAAATATGACAGGTTGTAGCCAAATCAAATAATTTTTTATCTTCATCCTTCATAGATATCGGATTCTTGTATATACTGTCAAGTTCTTCAGCTAGTTTATGAAGCTGCGAGACAAACCATTTTGCAGGATTTGCGGCATGTTCTGCTTCTCTTCTATAACACATATATTGACTCTTGGTTTCATCATGTCTGTATTTTATATAGAATCGAACACTAATGGTTCATGTTCTTGGAGAACTTGATCATTATCTTTTACGGGTTTTAGAATACATTCAAAGTCTGCATATACAACTATTGGAACTCTCTCCTTGTTCTTAAAGTTTTTAAATTCCAACAAACTGTCTTCAGCATTTTTAGGCAACAAAACTTTACACTTATTCACTTGCATACAATCTATTTCATGAGCTCTTAATTTATCTTCATTATTGAAATAGTGAAGGCAACGATCACAGATATGTTTTTTATGAAATTTCTTCGATAACTGTGAAGAGACAAGACGAGATAAATCTTTAATCCACATATAATGGAATCGTGGAACTTGCAAGTATTCTTGTTGTTTAGTATCAGTTTCATCTATATAAGTATCTTGCACAAGCAGTAGATTAACATGTTTAACTTTCTTTGAAGACGTGACACGGAGACACATCAAATGTATTACCTTTCTTTTTGAGTATGAATACATTTACAGATACATCATTCTGTTTCTCAAACTTTGGTATTTATGTGATCGATACTGGAAAATCAATATCATTAAAGTTCAATTCGTTCACATAAGCTTCTTTTTTAAAACTCGCTGTGCATCCTTATCTACGGGATGTAAAGCTGATAGAATAGCCCATTTAAAGCATTCATAATCTTGATTTTGAACGATGACACACGCTTTCCTGTTTCGAATGAGCTTTGGCAGTTCAATGTACGAAGCAGCTTTCATAGGACTTAATTTATTCATATTTACAGTCAAGTTGAGAATAGCTTTTAAAGTTCAACCAGAGTCTCGTTCTTGAAACTCTTCCATGTCACGCTAAATTGGTTGCTTAACGTTTTTCCCGAATCACTCTATCAAGTCTGTAGTCATATAGATTGATGCACTCTTTGTATTAAAATATTTCATTTCTATATAAGAATTACTATATAATTGTCCGCATGAGGTTTGACAAGTCTTTTTCTTGTGAATATCCAAGGTGGATGACTCTATTAGTTCATTCAGTTTAGTAATAGCACTAGAGGCTAAATCAATCCACCTCTGCAAGTCGCTAGAATCAGCGACTCCATCACGTGCAAACTTTACATAACCCCACATTTTTACAGTGTCCACAAAATACATTGTTTGATCCATAGTGATTCCAACGATTTTCAACAACCTGAGTCTATGCAATTAATGAGAAAATTTGAGTAGTTTTATTCAAAATACTCTACTTGTAATTAGCTAAACAAATACTAGTTCTCGTAGTTCACGAAAATGTAATTATTACAATTGTTTAAAATAAAACATTATACAATGTTTACTTATATTGAAAATTTATTTTAAAAGTTCTATAATTAACTGTTTGCATGTGTATATATGTGTTTAAAAATAAATCAATGAATTATTTTTTAATAAAATTGTTTAATTATATGAGTGATTCCACAGTAACTTCCCGATTCTGTGTACCTCTGAAGCCTTTATATATTGGAAAAAGATCTCATAACAAAATTGGAATAAGCAGGATATCTGGTAAAATATTAATTTTACTTTTACAAATTTTCAAAATTATCCTACATTTCTCATTCTTTAAACTAGTTTACAATTTTATAGGATCTTGAGCGGACTAATAAATCGATATTAATTTTTAAATTTTTATATAAATTGAGTTATACCTCATCTGGAGATTTATTTATATATTGTAACGAGGTACAACGTCCCTCGTCACGCCGGTAATGAGAGCGATGAAATAGACGGCATTAGCTAAGTGAATAGCATGCGCGCTTAGAGATCTCGGGATGCTGGATCGAATCATGGTCCCGGCGCTCCTTTTGTTATTTTCGTCGCTCTCCGGTCGTCCCACCCCGTTACAATATATATATATATATATATATATATATATATATATATGCTTACAATATCTAATACATCAGGAGAAGAAGGTGCGTACATTCATAGAAACCGGTTTACGACAAATAGCGCACATTGTCATACTCGGAGCACACTTCACGCAGACAATTATATGACCACATGGTAGAAATACCACCCTAAGCTCCTCGTTGTAGCAGATCTTGCATACGTATGCACTGTCAATAGACTTTTTCTCACTCAACAGTTGAGACTTATCCTCTTGTGATTTTACATTCATTCGTAGCATCGAAACCGAGCATCCCGAGCTGCTAGTCCGTTTTTCTACTTGTGTAATATAACTTGGAAGTGACCAATATATTTTCCTGAAACAATTGAAAGAATAACATTAATTATTTTGATATAACTATCTTCATTTATTCAACAAAGAAATTAACCAATTCTTACCCCTTCTGATAATAATGTCATATGCTTTGCAGTCACATTGTTAATGAACTCCTGACCGTTGACCAAGCTAACATAAAAACAGCTAGGGAACCACTTGGTGTGCTGCACCCACGGATCATCCTTGGGCTCCCAATTGTTCAATCCACCTCCGCAATGATAGCATGTAGTCTGGTCACCAGTTCAGGTGTAAAAGAATCCAGCATCTGCCAATTGCTCTTTTGTTTGAGAAAAGAGAGTAGATGGGTATTCACTGAAGGTTAGCAGCCTTGCTTCATAGCTGACGTAGTCTGGAAAGTCAGGTCTCCTGGGTTTACTAATACCCATACTGATCAGCCAGTCTGTCGAGGTATGGCTTGATTATTAGTCATTGCTTGTCTGCTACCCCAATATAGTTCGCAAACGTCACGGCTGCGTAAACGAGGTGTATGGATCATGCTTGCATCGGCGTCAATGGGCACGTTATCGCAGGGTAATTTCCTTATGAAACGACACCGGCCACCCCAACGTTGGTGCTCAACCATAGGATCATCTCCCTGCTCCCAGTGACAGATCTCTGTGGAGCAAAGCAACGCACTCTGTCTATTTGCTTGATGAAGTAGAAGCCTGCAGCTGCCAAGTCCGCTGGTCGCACGTGTTCTGAGGGCCAGTCCTTAAAGCTTTGTAATCTTACTTCTTTAAACTTGTTTGATTAACAAAAAAAATATAGAGTTAGTTATGATATAATTTTATTGTAATTGATTGTTAATCATTTAGAGATTTCCGTTTAGATTACCTATAGTCCATGTTGTCAGTACGATTAACCTCGTTTGATACAGGCTGGGAGACAGTGTTAGTGTACTAGAGGGTTGAACTTGATATAAATTCCCTTTGAAGACAAGAAGTAGACATTGATATTGATAAACACAAGTAAAAGAATTATATAATCGTAGTAGAGATTTTGGATATACCGAATACAAATATATAGATGCTCGACACGGCTCGCGTATATAGCGGTGAGAACAGAAGAGAGTACAACTATATAGATATACACAGCGCGCGAAGAGAGAGGAAGAAGGAATGGCTATATTTATCACGCGGAGTGCAGAAGAGGGGATATCTCACTGCATTACTAAAGCGTCGTTCCACCACCAGCCTTATGCACAATTTGATTAGCTGTAAAAAATTGTACATGGGTTAGATATGCAAATTTAAAAAATTATTTAATTGCGCTTTTCGGTTTAGATACTTGTTTTATATATTATTTTAGTTAAGAAAATCGGTCCAGTAGTTGTAAATAATTGATTTTGTTATATGAACATTTTGAGGTCGGTTTTGAAAACGTTACGGTGGAATCACCTATATGTTTATGTTAAATCATATTATTATAATAATTTGTTCGAGCCTTAAATGAATAAACATGATTTATAAAAAATGACTTCTATATCTGTTTGATTTTAAACAATCAGTGTTCCGTCTCCAGACGTATAGATATAAGTTTATTAATATTCTTATTTAAAAAAAAGTATGTACCTTTAGATATAACATTATAGCAGATGCTCGCACGTCTTACAAGCATCATAAAATTTCCGAATTTGTACTTATGCGACTGAACCTCGGGAAAACCCCAAAACCATAATTATAAAATTTTACATCTGCTGCGCAGATATCAGCGCTTCGTATTTTTTGAATCCCGCACTACTATAAACGATATGATGACGTACGAACGCGGACTGCAAGGCGACCGCAATTAAGAATCAGGTGCAGATGCGCTTAATGTTCCCAATTTTATTATACCGGATTAAGAAAATGCGCTGACCCTTCGCACTAATTACTTTATTGACAGACTTTTTCTCGCATCCTCTCCTACCCGGAATTTTTCTATCGCACGCTCACAACCAAAACTACTGCTCCTCTTGCTCTCCCTCCATGATACCTGCAATAAAATATTCGTCCATGAACCTTCCTACCTTTTTCGATGTACCGCCTACATCCCCTCCCGCAGCACTCATCCCTCTTGTCACATCGACTTGCTAGACAGACGATGAGGACAAAAACCAGATTCGACTTGACCGCCGGGCAAGGAACAACTTAAACTGTCACGTCGTGTGATTTATTACATAAATTCATTCAAAACCTAAAAAGAATATTAATGTTGAAATTCAAACTCTCCCAAAAAGAATGCATTACACGCACCGACCAGTTTCGACACACGGCCGAATGCAAGCCACTGATGAATCAGCATATCAGCAATTTGGCCGAATGCAGGCCACTGACAAATCAGCACATCAGCAATTCGTGACGTCTTACGCGAGCGCTACTTTTTATGTATACAATTTCCGAAATTTTTAAGTTTGTAAATACTACAAAAATTGCATTGTGAACGACGATTTTAAAAAGCCTTGCACGTACTCAATTAAGCAGTTCGTATACAGACACGGGCTCCGTACGCGTCGTCCGACAATAGACGATATATCAGTGAAACAGTTTATCGTTATAATATCCAAATACCTAAGTTTTATTCTCACTAATTGTGAATAACATTGTAATCCAGTTTGATATATACATATACATATAATCAAATAAACTACATAATTACAGTGAATATAATTCGTGTATAGAACGTTTTATAATCATTCTCTTATACCCAGCACGATCTCAAGTCTACATCTTGGCAATTGAACTCAAAGGTAAGTTCTTTCATTTAATTGACTAACAGTGAGAGTGTTAGGCGCGAACTAATACTGTTTATAGCCTTGCCACTACACTTATCATTACGTCCGTGACTATTTATTTAAGAGTAGTCAGGACGTAACAATTGGTTCCGATACAAAAATTAATAAAAAGTGAAATAATAGTGAATAAAAGGAAACATTAATAATAGTGCGAAATTTACACCTTAAATATAAAAATATTGAAAAAATTCTCGCGTAAACCGAGGCAATATCGTAGCGTGAATATAACCGCATTGAATAAAATAAAATCGTAATAAATAGACGTAAAGTAATTTTGAGTAAAAATAAAATTACAAGAAATACCAAGCATAGCTCGGGTGACACAGATAAAGATAAGAAAACAAGCGTAATACATGACACAGATAAAGGAAACGGAACAAGCGTAATACATGTGTCGCGATTATACAAGGTATCGGATCAAATTTCAGCAGCTACTCGCGTTGCGGCGAATGACCTACTGAACTTGCTAACAGTAGCAAAAACGCGGAAGTAGAGCAAAACGTAAACAAACGCTAAATAGGCCAGTTTAAAAGGCCAATGGGTTTTAGTAAAACAATCAGAATATACTTTTAATTAAGTAATGAAAATTTCAAATGAGTAATAAAGCAACCACGGACGATAAAACTCCGGAGAACACAAGAATTACTAGAAAACAAGTCCAACAAAATCCAAATTTGAAAAATCTATTATCAAATCCACTCGAAATACACGCATTCAGGAAGAGTTCAAAACTACAACGCTCGCCCGTAAAACACCAAGAAGCGGCAAAAGAAGAATTAAAAATCAAAGATACAGGAGCTGTACCAAAAGCGTTAGCACCGAAAAAGAGTAAAACTGAAGGAAAATTTACGGAACAATTCAATACATACGCAGACGAAAATACGCAAACAAACCTTGGCGATCAACAAGAACCCTTAAAAACAAGCGCTAAACAGGAAGAGAATTTAACAACTTTAACAGCGTTTCAAACAAATGAGTCAATTTTAGACAGAACGTTTGACTTTGGAAAAGAAGAGCGGTATTCGGACATAGGAGGATTTTGCGCAGAACAAAGCCTAGTAGTAGGAACGGAGAAAGATCCACATTTTAAAACAACTAGGTACAACATCTACCCGACAAATTCTTGGACAAACACAAGTCAGGACGGAAATTATAGTCTGATAGATTTTGATAAGCCAATCGGAGAGGAAGCTCACGGAATACAAGAGTTTGTCGATAATAAACAAGACAAAATTAACAACAAAAATAATTCTGAGTCTAAAACAAACCAAAGCTTAACTCAAATTAATTTTGGCGGTAGTAATAACAAAATAGGAAGTAATAAACCCAATAATCAAGAAGAGCTGACTGTCACAAACGAACTAGAGAAGAACGAAGGAAACCAAAACCAATTAAGGGACAACAGCACAACAATGACCCCACCAGTAGCAGAGGGAGTAAGACCAATAAAATTAAATTTGAAGGATGTCGCGAGCTACGTGCCAGAATACGATGGGAAAAATATGTCAGCAACGGACTACATAAAAAAATTAAAACAAGTAAGAAGCCTCATAGACCCAATAGACGAAGGAAACTTGACGAACCTCCTAAAAGTAAGAATGTCAGGAGAAGCAGAAGAAGCACTAAGCAGCAACGAAATAAAAACCATAGATGATTTAATAAACGGAGTAAGAATACTGTATCCGATTGACGACGACATCCATGAGCTGTACGCGAAAATGGGCAGAATATTTCAAGGAGAAACAGAAACGATAGTACAATATACAAACAGACTAAGAAAAATAGTATTAAAAATAAAGGAATTGAAAAGGCTACAAGGAACTGGGGGCGCAGAACTTAAAAGATTCGAGGAGGAATTGGATGTAGAAGCAGCAAGAAAATATAAAAAAGGACTTAAACCAGAAATTAAATACGAATTAGGTCAAGAAAGCACCGTAGAAAATATTTCGAGAGTAGCAATAGAAATTGAAAACGATATAAAGAAAAAGAAAGACATAAACAGAGGCATTGTGAATAATGTGTATGAAGACTACGGAGGAGGAGTAGAGCAAACACGGAAAGTACTGACATGCCAAATATGCAGAGATTTCCAACATGAAGCGCTCTTCTGCCGTTCAGCAGCATGTGTATATTGCAAAGGAGCGGACCACTTTTCCAATAATTGCAGGAATGTTACAAATAAAATAAAATTAATATGTAGATTCTGCAGTCAACCAGGTCACTCAATTAGTGCCTGCCGATTTAACAAGAAACAGAACAATCAGTGCCAATACTGTCAAGAAATGGGACATGATGTAGGGCAATGCCCGTACATAGGAGATTACGAAGTATGCTGGAAATGCAAAGAAACGGGACACAATCCAAATATATGCTCAAATACAATGACAAATAGCGTCGAAAAATGTGAATATTGTGACATTAAAGGGCATACAGTACAGAATTGTCCGGAGGTATTGTGCAGAAAGTGTAATAAGAAAGGCCACACAATTAAATATTGCAAAATAGGAGAAAGTAGGCTACCATTCAGAGTATGTGCGAAACAACTGGCCATGAAGAGGCAGAATGCGAAAGAGCAAAGATTCTCGTGGCAGAGTATAAAGCCAAACAACAGCTCAAATGCCAGCTATGTGAAGAAAATGGCCATACAGCTAAATTCTGCAATAAATTTAGAAATAAACAACAAACTCAGACAACAAACAGCAATAATTACAGTAGAAATTTTCAGAAGAAATTTTGCGAATACTGCAAAATAGGAGGTCATGTAGTCAATGAATGTAAAAAACTAAAAGCCCTAGAGAGCGGAGGGAAACATAAGCAAGTAAACTGTAGCTACTGCAATGAAACAGGGCACACAATCGACGATTGTGAAAAAATTAAAAGTCTTGAAAGACAACAAGAGAAATTCTGCTCGATATGCAAAAGTAATAACCATACAGCGGAGAGATGCTTCAGAATTACGAACAACCAGGGAAACTACAGTGCTCTTCCAGGAGGGAGCGCCTAGGAAGGGAAAATGAGAATAAAGCGTTCCCACTACAAGTAACAGAAAAAACAAATCAAGATATAACGTTAGAAAGGAAGAATTTAGAAAAAACTGAAAACAAAGCCGACACAATATTACAAACTTACGTACTAAAACTCGAGAATTTATTGCAATACATAGAGGTAGAAGATCAACACTCTAGTAAAATAAATAGGCTACTAGTGGACAGTGGAGCGCAGTTAAATATTATTAAGAAAGAAAATATATCAATGAATCATATAAATAACGACGAACAAATTTTAATATCCGGAATAACGGAAAACGCCATACGTACCCTTGGATCTATAAAGTTACCAATAAACGGAATATATTTCGACTTTCATGTAGCTCCAGAGACATTTGCCATTCCGTATGACGGAATCATAGGAATAAAAGTCTTATTACAGCAAAAATTAAGACTGGACAAAGGTTACTTGGAAATAAACCGTAAGAAAATCGAACTGAAATCTACAATGCAGATAAACACAATAAATACTAGTACAACAGCAGAGGAAGGCAGTACGAAAGAAAAGACTCAGGAAATAGAGACACAAGAGATAACTATACAACAAGATTTAGGAAGAGTATTGGAGATCGTAGGAGAAATTCAAGACAGCATAAATAAAGGTATTTCAGAGTATGAGAGTAACACAGAACGCACAGTTGACTCGCCAGATTTCATAAAAGAAAACTCGGACGAAGCACAACTGAGCAGCTGGAATCAACGAAGACTTACAGAGTTCATTCATGATTCAAAGGTGCATATGCAGCAATTTATAGGAAACATTAATGAAACTCTCGAAAGTATAGAAAAAGAAGAAACTGAAGAATACTGCATACAAAATTTTCCGACATTCGTAAAAATACTTAAAGAAAATGTAGATTTTGAAAGTGATGAAAAATATTTACGCCATACAAATGAAATAAATTTCGTCACGTTCGACATAGAAGATATGCCTGATACTTTTACGGGAATTCCAGGATTATCACTGCCAAAAGCGGAAGAAACTTTGCACTGTGGTTCCATATATTTAACGTCAGAAAGCGAAAACAAAGGAGAAGAAATCACAAAATTAAGTAGAAGCGAGAGAAACAAACTATTAATAAATACAATAAATTTAAATCATTTATCGAGAAGAAAAAGGAAATTTATTGAAGATCTAATCCTATTAAATGAAGATATATGCTGGCTAGAAGGAGAAAAGTTGGGAACATGCAACGTGGAAGAGCACGAGATAAATTTAACCGACGAAACGCCAGTTTACGTAAAACAATTTCCGTTACCCTATACATTAAAACAAATAGCTATTAGTGAAACAAAAAAACTAATCAGAAATGAATTAATTAGATCGTCAACTAGCGCATTTAATGCTCCGGCATGGGTTGTGCCAAAAAAAGGTCTAACAAAAGACGGGAAAAAGAAATGGAGGTTAGTTATTGATTACCGAAAACTAAATGCCAAAACAATACCAGATCCTTATCTTCTACCAAATATAACAGAGATATTCGATTCTATGGGGAAAAGCAGGTATTTTACAACGATTGATATGGTATCGGGTTTCCATCAAATAAAAATGAAAGAGTCGGATATACACAAAACAGCATTTAGCATACACCCATTGGGACGATTTGAATTCGAAGTACTTCCATTTGGACTAATTAATTCACCAAGAGTATTTCAAAGAATACTAACTAAAGTACTAGGAGATTTATTGGAGAAAGAATTCTGTTATGTTTATATTGACGACATAATTATAGTATCAAATACAGTAGAAGAACACAACGGAAGATTTAACCTAGTAGCACAAAAACTAAGAGAAGCGGGACTTAAATTAGAAACAAGTAAATGCAATTTCTTCCAGAAAGAAGTAGAGTTTTTATGCCACATTATTAGTGAGCGAGGAATGAAAACAGATCCAAAGAAAATTGAAGCCATAACAAAATTTCCAATTCCACGAAACGTTAAAAATGTTCGAGAATTTTTAGGGTTAGCAGGCTACTACAGAAGATTCATACAAAATTTTACATAAATAGCTAAACCGATTATACAGTTATTACAAAAACAAGTAAAATTTGAATGGAAGAAAGAACAACAGCAAGCATTTGAACGATTAAAGGAAGCTTTATGTACGGCACCGGTACTACAGTTTCCAGATATGTCAAAACCATTTATTATAACAACAGATGCATCTAATTATGCACTTGGATGTGTATTATCACAAGGAGAGATCGGAGAAGACAGACCTATTGCGTCAAGAGTATTGAAAGCAGCAGAGAAGAATTATCATACTTATGAGCGTGAAGCCCTTGCAATCACGTTTGCAGTAAAAACATTTCGAAATTATATTTACGGCAACAAATTCAAAATAATTACTGACCATAAGCCTTTATTATCATTCAAATCAGCAGATAAAAACAGTAGAGTTCAAAAATGGAGATTACAATTATTAGATTATGATTATGAAATTATTTATAAACCGGGAAAAATTAATACAAATGCGGACGCATTGTCAAGAAATCCAATAGAAAACATTCAAATAAATGTGGTTACAAGAGCTCAAAAAGCAAAAGAACTAAAAACATTAGATACTAGCGAAATACCTACCAATGACTTGAAAATTCAAAAACTAAATGATGAACGGATTAAAAATAGCAAGAAAAAGAAAAACAAAATCAATGCAGTGAAAAACAAAGCGAAAATAGAAGAACTTACGAAATCAAAAACATGTGAGAAAAAAATAATAAATACGGAAACCGACAAAAACATCATTTATACAAAAAAATCTATACAATTTAGGAAAGACAACATCGCACACGTCATAAATAAACAGGGGAAATCTTTAGACCAAAAAACGGAGTGGCTACTAAATAGCAAAAATGCTACGGCTGATAAATACTTAAATATAAACGAAATTGAAATTATTAATTTAAATTCAAAAAAAGCATTTATAATATGCATGGATACAGGCCGAGCAGCAACCAGGGTAAAAGAAAACGTATACAAAAATTTTGAGCTTCTGAGAGAAATCATGATACGCAAAAAAGTTAAAAGTTTTAGCATTTCTAAGGATTTAAA
>QLSS01000158.1:268907-281310 GCA_024372645.1 Trichomalopsis sarcophagae | reverse complement strand
TACCACTTTTCTTTAAAACTTTTTCTATTAAATAAATTTCCGGATACGTAGTTTTATGAATTTCCGTTTCATAAAAGCCACCAGAGACGGGTTTATCATAATAATCTTTGAGGTGGTAAGTTACTGGATCTGTTTTTACAACTCGCGTTATTGTGAAAATTTCCGTTGACCAGTTTGGCGTATAACCTTTTTCAAAAACATTTTTTATCCTACTTATTCGTACTTTATCTCCTACTTTAAATTTCGGTTTTTTTCACTGGCGACTTTTCATTTGGAAAATATCTCTTGACTTCTCGCTCATTTGCCAGTGTAACATTTTCAGGCTCGATTCCTGTTGTCCGATGTTTTCTCGAATTGTATGCTTTGAGCAAGTTACGTAGAATATCCAAACATTTATAGCTTCCTTGTTTGCTGAATTCTGTCCACATTGCATTTTTTAACGTTCTATTGAATTGTTCGCATATATTTGCATGAAGATTACTATGCGAAGAGTATAAGTGTATATTGTGCTTTTTCATAAGTTTTTGAAAAATTGAATTGTAAAATTCTTTTCCTTGGTCAGTTTGTAGATTCTTCGGTACTCGTCCTTCTTTCAGTATTGACTTCATAGCTGTAGTAACATCATTACCACTCTTTGACTTGACTGACACAGCCCATGTATACTTTGAAAATATATCTATGACAGTGAGTAAGTAATGAAAACCTTTATTCTCTTTAGAATATGGCATCATTTCTACAAGATCCGCTTGCCAAGTCTCATCTATTCCACGTATGTCATATTTTCTTCTCTTGTATCGCCGACGTGCTGGCTTGTGCAGCTCTTCAGCTACTCTTTGACGTTCCATCATCGTTTACAGTAGATGAAAATCCATCTGGAAATTCGTCTATACGAACTTTTAATTGTTTATTCACTTCTTCAATGATATAATCAATGCCAGAGTAATTGCGAAGAGTTGTACTATAAAGATAACGCAATTTTGTATTCACTTCCAATTGCTGTTTTTCAACTTACTGCTTATATTCTTTTATAGCTTCACCAATTCCAGCAATTTTAGCAGCTATATAATTTATTTCAGTTTGTAGAATAACTTTCAGTGAGTGTAAGGTGATTACATCGTTTGGATGATTGGGCTGTCCTAGGTTGCAAAGTCGCTTATTTTCTAAATCAAAATCACCGTCCGGTGTAAAATTGAAACCATTGCCTGGAGGACCGCGACTCACTTGCTAGCCTTCAAGTTTTCTTCCAAACACATCGAGACTTATGGTAATATTGATGCAAAGAAGAAAGTTGCATGTCAATATATATGTCCAGCTTCGCGTAATTCCTCAATAATCGACTGGATTTCATTGACGCGATTATTATTTCCAGCTGATTGTTCGGCAATCAATAATCGAAGTCTCTCAGTAAGCTCGTTTGGATCATCCCAATAGACGAGATCAATGGAAGAATTTTTCTTAGCTATTTTATATTTAGGTATAAGTCCTTCTCCGCTGCTGTTTACATTCTTTTTACGTGGAGTGCTGCGGAACATTGGTGCTAAAACATTCTTATATTTATTACAAAATCTTGCGATAATTTGCACGATCTGCTGAACTTTAAAGAAGATCATCCGGATATTTTTTAAATAGCAATTCCATTAGTCCATTCGTTTTAGGATAACTTTCATTTCTGACTTTAACATATTTATCATCAAATTTAATTTCTGAATCACCAATCATATACACTTCATCAACCTTTCGCACTCCGTATATATTATCAATTGTTCTACGGCTTTTATCTAGCATTTATAAAAAGTCTTCAACTGATTCATTTTTTCTACTCGCGCATTTAAATGTAGAATTGGTTATTGTGTTAAAAACATCATCATTATTATCATTATCATCATAATCATAAACGGTATAATCCATTAAACTCGATCGATCGATTCTCATTCGTTTTTTACTGTTGTTTTGATCCAAAATGTGATTAGATGGTTGCTGTAGTGGGCTTTCACTTTTCATCTCAACAAGTTTCTTTTCTCAAGTGGTGTGATGACTGGTTTTAGAGTATCACCGATGACTTTTTCAAAATTATCTTTCTCCTGTTTTAATAAAGTGTATTTTTTCTTAATAGCCTCACGAGCTCGCAAGAGCTCACTAAGAACATTCTTCTCTTTAGTGAAGTCTGACATGCTTACGTGGCGACGTCTACAACTGAACTGTAAGTTTGGGACTCATAATTCCTTTTTTATTGCAAAACAGTCAAATCCTTTTCTGTATCTACTCTCATTCATCGGTCAATCTTTGTCAATAATGATGAATCTATATCTATCATTCTTCCAACATTCAGAACAAAGATTCCGAAATTTGTTGAAAGATAAATCGGTATTCACATGATCTTCATATATATGTTTAAGATTTACATCATCTTGTCGATAAATTACTAACAAATTGACATTATCTCTAATGAGATGTTTTCCTATATGAGCATAAGATTGACATAGATAGAAGCTATCTACACTCTTATGTCTTCCCATATAGAAGAATGCTCTGACATTATCCTGCTTCTCACATGCCACATCATCAAAAATCATTATTGAATTTGGAAGGGCTTCATCTCGAGATACTACAGATTCATGCTCACTGAACGGAAGATATGATACTCCTTTAATCGGATCCAGGACACTTTTGAGAAATTGATACTTTGGCTGATTCAAGGATTTAGAGTATACATACAAATTTTCAAACCTAAGACCATTGGGATGTGTTATTAAAGACAATAAACTATTTGTTTTTCCACAGTTCGATGGGCCGCAGAAAATTGCTCGTATACTATCTGGTAGTAATTCCCCATGACGCTTTTTTCTCTTCTCTTTTCCAAAATCGAAATTTGTCACGGGGAGTTTGACGTTCTGCTCGGTAAAATCCATGTTCACTCAACAGAGTCAAATATAACATTGAGCTCTCGAAATATAAACGCTCGTTTTATACCATGATCGTCAGTTGTGAATCAACACTCGAAGAGAGATGATCATACACAAATCTCAGAAACAGCCGAAAGGCTATGGATTGCTTGATAAAGTTATCAATAACTTACCTGTTGAAATGCATCTTCCTGGATATCAATACTGCGGTCCCGGAACCAAATTGAAAAAGCGAATGAAAAGAGGAGATCCTGGTATTAATCCGCTTGATCAGGCTTGTAAAAAACACGACATAGCTTACTCCGATAAAAACGGAGATCGTAAAGCTGCTGACAAGATGCTTGCTGAGGAAGCTATGCAACGTGTTAGAGCTAAGGATGCTAGTCTTGGTGAAAAAAGCTTTTGCTTTTGCTATTAGCAATGCTATGAAATTAAAAGGAAAAACTGGAATGGGACTGAAATTTAATAAGTTAGTGACTGCGGCTAAAAAATCAATGCCAACAAGTAAAAGTTCTCGCAAGGTTATTCAATCAGCCTTGAAGAGCGCACGTCAAGCTGTTAAAAGTGTAGGTGGAAAGAAAAAAGTTATCATTCCACGTGTTCTGCAGCTTCCATCAAAAATTGGAGTTCTTCCTTTTCTCATTCCATTGTTCGCAGGACTAAGTGCCACCGGTGCTCTAGCAGGAGGTGCTGCTGGAATAGCTAAAGCAGTTAATGATGCTAAAGCTGCGCAGAAAAATTATGAAGAAAGTAAGAGGCATAACGAGACCATTGAAGCTATTCCTTTAGGCAAAGGTCTTCATCTTAAGCCCTATAAAAGTGGAATGGAAATATTTATGAAACCTCATATCAGTCGTACTTTGCCAAATCGTGCACTGACTGACTACGATCTAAAAAAATATGCTCATATGATGAAAATTTCAGATTTCCGTGGTGTTTTCATGAGAAATAATCTACCACCCGATGGTCCATGGCGTAATGAAACAGCAGTGGTAAACTTGGACGATTTTCAAAATAGAGGCACTCACTGGGCTTGCTATCGCAAACGTGGTCCTGAAGTACTTTATTTCGATAGTTTTGGTGATCTCAAACCTCCCAAGGATCTCATGATGTATTTTAACGTGAAGGAAGTGAAGTATAATTACAAAAGATATCAAAATTTTGACTCATTTATATGTGGACATCTTTGTCTCTACTTCTTAGCTGGGAGACTATAAAAGAGATGTTCGCAGACGAATAGATTCATTAGCATCAGATCAGTCATGGAAGATAGCTTCACTCTGAGTCTCTCAGGAAACTCATCTGTCTTGGAAGCGCAATATTTTCCTTCGATTGAACTACCACAGCATAAAAATTTTGTCTTGGGATTAGTTGAACTTTTAACATTCAACTCTATTCCCAATGTTGACCATTCAAATAATTAACTTCATTTGAGCAAACATAACATTATCACTATCCCTACGGGCAGCTATGAAATTGATGCTATAAATCAATTTTTACAAGAAACTTTGAAATCCAAAGGAATTGAATTTTCTTTGAAAGCTAACAACAATACTCTCAGAAGTGAAATTCTCTGCAGTCATCAGATAGATCTCAAACCTCGGGATTCAATAGGCCGTCTCCTTGGCTTCGCTCCTCGCATTCTCAAAGAGAACATTCAACACAGCTCTGATTTACCTGTGAAAATATTGAGAATCAATGCACTCAGAGTAGAGTGCAACATTACTGCAGGTGCTTACATCAATAATAAGAAAGTTCATACAATCCAGTTCTTTCCCAGAGTGCCTCCAGGATATAAAATCTTAGAAGTTTCGTCTCATGTGATATATCTACCACTCAGTGTCAAGTGCATAGATCATCTACAAATTCGAATTGTAGATCAGGACGGAAATTTGGTGAATTTTCGAGGAGATTAAATTACTGTAGCGTACGCCCAAGCCCATTTGCCGAACGATGAAGTTTCGGGTTTTTTACACTATTTTAGGAAAACGTGACCAAACACGCACAGAGCGGATTATCTCCTGGGATATTCCGAACCGTCCTCGGCGTTCGTTTTACTAGGCCCACAATAAAGCGATGCGCTTAATCACCTGGGTTTTTCCCTCAGCGTTTAGGGCCAATAAAACGATTGCCGACTGGATGCGACAGAGTGAACCAGCCTCGGATGATGGTCCGGCTTTCATGACCGTCCCTAATGGCACGCACCGTTGGGCCGACGCGCCCGCTCTCCGCCGGCACCGGCTATAGGCCGAGGGCAGAGAAGAGAGGGGAACGAGGCCCAAGGCGGGGGAGAACGCTCTGTGCAAACGACAGTTCCGCTAGAGACACGAACACGAACAGTTCTCTCAGGCACAAAAACTCATCGACGTTTTTACTCCACGTACATGTCTACACGCTTGTTGATTTTCCGTAAAATAAATGCATAGTTAAAGTGAACCTTACGCTACTACCTTATACATCCCTGTACCTAACTCCCACATTACTATTAGAATTCACATCAAATCTGTATAATGGGTATCGTTTACAATTCTAGAACATATATAAGTCAGCCATCATGTTAACCAGTCATCAGTCGAACAAAGAAACTCAAACCGTTAACACGAAAGAGCATTCAGTTTCTGAAAAGCCTAGGACTAGAAGTTCGTGGAAAAAATTCACGTGTATAATTCTTTGCTGCTTCCAGAAAAATGGACGAAATTCTAAGCATTCAATCAGGTGTCGTCTTCGATGAGTCTATTGCTCATTACGAGGTACACGCCCATCAACCGTACACATCATTAAGCTTTGATAATAGTGATGAAATTCGTATTACTATACAACATCAAGATCTATGACTTTTACCATCGCGTAGTTCTATCCACGTATGTGGGAAATTGAAACTAAAAGATGGTTTAACAGCACCAACTAAAACTAAATTCGTGAACAATGGCATTTGTCATCTGTTTGATGAAATTCGTTATGAAATTAATGCTGTGGAGATAGATAAAAGTAAAAATGTTGGTTTGAGCAGTCTCATGAAAGGATGGACTTCATTTAATTCGAATCAGAATAACATGCTAGAAAACGCAGGCTGGCTTGGTAATGAAGAAGATACCAAAACGTTTGTCGATGAAAAGGGAAACTTTGACATAGCGATTCCACTGAGTATGATCTTGGGCTTTGCAGAAGACTATAAAAAAATTATAGTTAATATGAAGCATGAGCTCATTCTTACAAGATCGAGAAGCGACTTAAATGCAATAATCCAGAATGGAACTACATCATCTGGCGTAACTACTTATGAAGATTGTGAAGTAAAAATAACGAAGATAGAATGGTTAATGCCATCTGTTATTGCATCAGATAAACAAAAAATCCAGCTATTGAATTTCATTGGTAAGGATAACCCCATCTCTCATATAAATTTTCCGCAGTCAAAATATAGGTAATTTTATTCTCTTCTAGGTACATATTAAGCAATTTACTTTCGTCAACTTTTTCAATAACTTTTGTGGTACCGTTGTCGCTTTAGAGCACCTTACACAGTCCCCGCCGGGCGACGAACCGTCCAAATGCTGCCAGAAACGCGGTGGAAGTGTAGTCCGACACCACCTCTAGATGTACCGCCTTGACGACCATACACACAAAAACAGCCACATAACCCTTGTAGTATTTTTGCCGTCGACCTAGCGACGATTTAATTAGGAAAGGCCCAGCATAATCCACCCCAGTAAAGCTAAATGGCCTGGCCGGCCTCGTGTGGACCGCGGGCAAGGGGGCCATCTGCTGCGTTTGTGTGACGGCTCTATGCCGCGAACATTTAACGCACCATCGCACTACTCCACGTATAAAATTTCTACCCCTAAGAATCCAGTTCAACGACTCAATTTCTGGTCCGAATGCTTCCTGCTGTACGATCCACAGCAATGTTCTTTTACCCTACGCCAACTCTGTTGCAGTAGCCACGTTATTCTACGCTCGGCCCGATCGAGCTTAGCGTTGGCTCGCCACCGATGATTGTATGCCAGAATTCGGATGATTTTGTCAACTGAGGAGAACTTTAGGCATCATTCGGCGAAATTTGGATGATGTACAGTAGAAAACCCAAGACAAATCTCTGCCTTCTTCGCCTCTATAACCGTCGTAAATTCTTCTTCCGTTGCGTTCGGCCACTCAGTCACCTTCTTCCGCATCCATCTGGGTCCCGTCCACCAAAGCGACGCTTCGCGAAGGATTTTTGGCGTTTCTCCTCTTGTAGCCAGAGCCGCCGGATTGTCCGCCGAACGAACGTGTTTCCAGACTGCCGATGGCAAAGACCATGATATCTCACTCACCCGATTTGCGATAAACGTTTTCCACTTCGATGGATGACCTTGAAGCCAGGCCAAAACGACCTTTGAGTAGGACCAGCAGAATATCTGAGTCGGTTGAGTGTCCAACTTCGGTAATATATACACCACCAAGCGCGCAAGCAACATAGCCCCGCACACCTCCAATTTAGGCAAACTGATCACTTTGATAGGCGCAACCTTTGACTTTGCCGTGATCAGTCGTGAAATTGAGCTTTCTCCTGCCTCGTAAACCAAATAAATGGCTGCAGCATACGCTTTCTCGGATGCATCACAGAAGCAGTGCAGTTGCCATTTCTCGGTTGACACGATTCCGAACCATCTCCGTACTCGAATACTTTCAATCTCCACTAGTGGTTCCTTGAATGCCAACCACTCTTTCTTCAGTTCCGCGGAAACGGGATCGTCCCAGCCAACTCCCTGCATCCAGAAGCTCTGCAGCATAATTTTTGGCTTGATAATCACTGGCGAGAGCCAGCCGACAGGATCAAACAGCCTTGCGATCTGTGCCAGCATCTCCCTTTTTGTAATTTTCTCGGTTGAGCTCGCTGCAACAACTTTAAAACGGAACATGTCTTCTGCTGGGCACCATCGAATCCCAAGCGTTGATACCGTTTCTCCCTCGGTGAATAATGTCCTCTTCGTTGCTGACTCGTGTATCCCCAGTTCATCCAGTAATTCGGAGCAATTTGCTACCCACTTTCCCACATCCAAACCTGCCGTGGCTAGCGTTCGGATGAGCTGCTCTCTAGCCTGTAGTGCTTCTTCCAGAGTGTCGCTCCCAGCGAAAGTCATCCACATATCGACTTTTTCGAATTAGTTCGAATCCCTTCGGGTATTTATCTTGCTCGTCGTCCGCAAGCTGCAACAGGCACGCGTTCGCCAGGAATGAGGCGCACGCGGTACCATACGTCACCGTAGTCAGCCTATAAACTTCCATCGGTGATTCAACATCAGGGCACCAGAATATGCGCTGCCAGTCTGCGTCATCCGGGTGTAATCGAAACTGGCGAAACATCTTCACTATATCGCATGTGAAGACAAACTGAAAGAAGCTCCAACGAATCAGAATGATGACGAGATCCTCTTGCAATTTTGGTCCTGTATGGAGCTAATAATTGAAGGAAACGCCGTTCTCGTCGAGCTGTGAGGCGTTGAAAACAACGCGTATGTTTCTACTGCCGTCCTGTTTGAACACCGGATGATGGGTTAGGTAGGAACGAACCGCAGACTCCCTCTCCACTGGGGGTACCAACTTCATATGGCCGAGCTGCAGATAGTCCCCCATGAAAGCACGGTATGCACCGTATAAGGGTACCCGCCTCGCTAACCGCGCTTCTAATCGACTGAAGCACGCGGCAGGGATCATCTGTGTATCCAGTTCAGTGGGTGATTCACGAACAGATAAGCGTACGTTGAATCGTCCCTCTTTGTTGCGATAATAAGTACGTCGGAAGTGTGCATAACACTCCTCCTCTTGCGGCGATAGCCTTGTGCCAGCTGGCACAGTTTCGATTTTCCAAAACCGGGTAATGGCCTTGGTCAACTTTTGATCCACTGTGATGTGCAGTGATGACGTCTGCAACTCCCGATCCGTGGCTTGATTACTGGCAGCTCCCAGCAAGATCCAGCCGAAGACAGAATGCAAGGCGATTGGCGTTCCTGGATCGCCCTTGCGAATGCCTTGCAAGAGCACGGCAGCACACACCTCGGAACTCAGGATGCAGTGGATTCATCCGGGTGTGCCAAAGTGTGGGTCGGCTAGAGTCAGTCCCTCAATATGTGGCCAAAGCTTCCTGCGACCTCAGCCCGAGGCACGAGAGTTGCCGAAGCGCGTTTTCTCGCGACGGCAGTAGTGCTATCTCCGACACTGGCGACAGCGACGTTAACAGAGGTAGACGGCAGTCCGAGCGCTCGAGCAATGTACTCGCTAATAAAAGATTCCTGAGATCCAGAATCCAGTAACGCTCTTACTGTCATAGCGCGTCCGTGGTCAGACGCCAGCACTACGCATGCTGTAAACAGAAGAATGCTCATTTCCCCGCACCAGTCACACCCGCCGAGCCGTTCCCAGATGTTTTCTTCTCTTCGTGCAGCCGGGTGTGATGCTTATCCCCACAAGCAAGGCATCGTCCCTTGGAAGTACATGCCTCGATAGAATGGTGAGCACTAAGGCAGTTGGTGCACAGGAGGGCCGATTCTGCATGCTGTCGGCGCTGTGCCGGTGAACAGGCCCCGAACTTCTGGCAGTATCCGACGAAGTGGTCCGCGCTGCAGAATGAGCACTTTTGCTTGCTCCCGGCTCGCCCTGCCCACTGAGTGGCGGAATAAGCTCCTTTTCTTCCGGTCTGCTGCGCTGAAACAGACTTTTTGCTAGATTCAACCTGAGTTTTCTGACTTGATGACTCCAGGTCCGTGTCGGCTATATCTAGGGTCTGTACTCTATCCTCCAGGAACTTTCCCAGCTCTTCGTACGTCGGAAACTCGTCCGTCTTCTTTGTTGGTTTCTTACTCTCTATCTCCTTTACCCAGTCCATTCGAGTGATCGGCGCTAATTTACATTCAACGAAATGTATTAAAACATCCTCCCAATATTCGACCGGGCGTCCCAGTGCACGAAACGTGTTAATACTTTCGTTGGTTGTGTTGAGCAGTTGGTTCATGTGCGACACAGATTCCTTGGCAGCCGACGGAAGAGTAGAGAGGGCCTTCATTTGGACGAGGAAACGCAGAAATTTGTTGTCGTAACGTCGATACAACGTTTTCCAGGCTATTTGATGACCAAGGGCATTGTCGCATCGTCAAGCATCAACGACTCAAACCTCTCCTTAAACGCCTCCCCCTCTCGCTGAGTGCCACTAAATCGTGACAGTTTTAGCATTTCCAACGCTGCTTGGTGAGAGACAGTAGCACCGGCTGTCGATGGTTCTGAGGGCGCCTTCGCAGGGGGAGGTGCTCGCAGTGTCCTTACTCGTTCTGATAGCCAAGCTTTTCCGGTGAGGTAGGCACGAGACCACCATCGAACATGTTCTTCGTGAAATATGAGCGCGCTTTCAGTATCTCCGCATCCCTCTGCAATACGAGGTCATGGTCAGAGAATTTCTCCCAATAAGCTTCCAACAGCCCTAACCGGGCCTCCACGTCGGCGGCGTTAAACATTTGCGATGTTTCCGCTTTTGTGACTGCAGCGATCTGTTGCATCAGGTTGAATAATCGCTTTTGATCGGCTAACAGATCGTCGCACTCTCCCATATTGATGCGTATAACTCGACTTTTCTTGAATTAGTATTCATGGAAAAATTTCCGTGAATGTGAAGAAAAAATATTTGTTTTTCCAAGCCAAGTAAGTACTGAGTCTTTACAAAATGAAGAATTACATTTTGATGCTGTAACAGATATTCCATCAATAAGTCACTGTCAGGCAACTGAATGTAACTCTGAAAAAATTGTTGAGAAATTCTCCTCTGATGATTCCGATTCATCAGATACAGAATCTAATTGTAGTGAATATAACATAAACAGTGAGTGCTCCAGTAAACTCATTCATGAGGATGTTACAAAGTCAACAACTCTACAAGAGGATTTAATTAAATGGTCTAAAGAGATTCTGCTTCCTTATAGCCATTTAGATAAACTTTTGAAAATATTAAATCCATATCATCCGGAGTTGCCACTCTGCTCCAAAACATTACTAAATACTACTTCTCATCATACTTACAAAATTTGTAAGTTTGATCCGAACAACAGTGATAATAAATCAGAGTATGTTTATTTTAGTATTGAGCACCAGTTACAGCGTATAGTGAATCCTGACTTACACAAGGACAATAATTAAAAACTTCAATTTCATGTAGATGGTTTGCCACTTTTCAATTCCAACTCAAAAGAATTTTGGCCAATTTTGGGAAAAGTTTGCGAAGAACAAAATTTATATCAACCTTTCGAAATTGCAGTACACTGTGGTGTGGGTAAACCAAGTTCTGTGGACCTGTATCTGCAAGATTTTGTGAGTGAACTAAATCATCTTTTGAAAAATGGAATTAAAATTCTTGAAAGAAATTTTGCGATTGTAGTTATGTGCTTTATATGTGATAGACCTGCTCGAGCTTTTGTAAAGTGTATAAAAGACCATACAGGCTATTATGCTTGCGAGCGATGTGCTGTTTCTGGATGCAGAGAGAACAATAAAACAGTTTTTCCAGTAGATGAATGTGAATCAGGAACAAACCAGTCATTTCGAAACCAAAAAAATAAGGATCATCATCATGGAGTATCACCATTAACAAAGATCGAACCTATGATTTATATGATAAACAGCTTTACGTTAGATTTCATGCACCTTGGTTGCTTAGGTGTTATGGAAAGATTACTAACAGATTATTGGACAAAGTTATCAACCAAAATACTAAATAGAGAGCAGGTACTCAGAATATCGCAGCGGATGATGAATTTATCGAGCCAGATTCCAATCGAATTTGTTACGTCCGAATGAGCGCAACTCACCAATATACTTACGTGTGCCGAGTTCCTATCGTAATATTATTTGATTCGTATTGCAATAAAGGAAATCCCNAGTCTTTACAAAATGAAGAATTACATTGTGATGCTGTAACAGATATTCCATCAATAAGTCACTGTCAGGCAACTGAATGTAACTCTGAAAAAATTGTTGAGAAATTCTCCTCTGATGATTCCGATTCATCAGATACAGAATCTAATTGTAGTGAATATAACATAAACAGTGAGTGCTCCAGTAAACTCATTCATGAGGATGTTACAAAGTCAACAACTCTACAAGATGAATTAATTAAATGGTCTAACCAGTCATTTCGAAACCAAAAAAATAAGGATCATCATCATGGAGTGTCACCATTAACAAAGATCGAACCTATGATTGATATGATAAACAGCTTTACGTTAGATTTCATGCACCTTGGTTGCTTAGGTGTTATGGAAAGATTACTAACAGATTATTGGACAAAGTTATCAACCAAAATACTAAATAGAGAGCAGGTACTCAGAATATCGCAGCGGATGATGAATTTATCGAGCCAGATTCCAATCGAATTTCAGCGTACCACAAGATCTCTAGGTGAACTTGGAAAGTGGAAAGCAACCGAATATCGTTTTTTTTTATATATTGTGGTATGTTTGTTCTGAAGGATGTGCTTC
>QLSS01000158.1:247301-268877 GCA_024372645.1 Trichomalopsis sarcophagae | reverse complement strand
TTTTGGCTACCGCAGACGCGGTCACTGCCTTCCGGGAAAGGGAGCCGGATAACGAAATCACTTAGACGGGGTTAAGTTTTAAAGCAACTACTATAATGTATTTCACTCGTATTAGAAAAGAGAGAAAAGTACCTTTTACAATGTGTGTGTGTGTGTGTGTTTGTGTGTTTTCGTCTGAAGATGTACGCCAGCAGGAGGTTACAGCTGTGGATCCTCGGCGACTGGTTCCTGCGTCGGTGGTTCAGTACGGTCAGGCTGTTGATGGGCCGTCGGCTCTCAGCTTCTCTCCTTTATGGTAAACAAGTGTAGACAGATGGGCGCCTCGATGCGTCGGCTTCCTTTTGGAGACAAGAGGGTGATGCGCTTTGACGAACGCCAACACGTGTATCTCCGTTCACTATATGGACTGTCGATTTGGGCTAAGTTCCTTTAACTTGCGCACTGTGAACTCGTATTTATAATTGTTGTTGGTCTGGCGACTGGCAGCGATTCGGCTTGTAAGGCGACTTCAGGAAAACTGACTACGAGCACCCTTTTGCTCCCGGTCTTTATATACTAGATTTTCATATTTTTCGTCATTCCATTTTTGGAGATGCTAACATAAAATTTCCTTGTGACACTTGCTCTAATGGAAATGTGACAGGTCAATTCATAAAATCTTAGTTTTATTACTTCTAATTTTGGGGAATCGGGCTTGTAACTAGCTCTCCCGCTGCTTTCCGTTGCCTGCGCCCTCTTTGAGAGTGCGCGCGTGAGACTTTCTCGATTGTTTTAAATTAGAAAGGTCGTAACTCGCTGTTTTCTTCTTGCCGCCTGTTCTCGTGAATCTAAAATCGTCTGCCTGGATTTCTTTGTATCGATATATTTTTCATTTTTATGTGTGACATCGTTGCGGAGTGTCGCGATATTTATGAGGTTCCTTTATTAGCTTGTTTGTTTCGTATTCTGGTCTATGTCTATTTTACTCTGCCATTTTTACGGTAGTCGGCTTAGATGCGTATTGGCTGCTGGCTCTTTAGTTTTATTTTGGTAAGGCATAATCTCTTTTCTCAGCGTGTGGTTGCTGCGATGGCGACGCGTCATGAGTGTATGTGTCTGTTTCAGTGTGTACGTGTGCCATTATTAATTTTTTATTCTGTTTTTGTTCGTGTAGTGGAATTTAGGATTTCCTTACGCCTGTACTTTTCTATGTTTCATTACATCGCGTTTATGTGCGTAATGGAATTGTGAATTCCATTACAAATTTCAGCTTACCACAAGATCTCTAGGTGAACTTGGAAAGTGGAAAGCAACCGAATATCGTTTTTTTTATATATATATTGTGGTATGTTTGTTCTGAAGAATGTGCTTCCTAGTACAATTTATAAAAATTTTCTACTACTGAGTATAGCATGTCGAATACTTAGCTGCAAAAATTTATATCAAGAACATTTGGCTGACGATGTCAAACATTTCAACTGTCCCTTAATAGATATTTCAGCTTTCTCTTTTGAAAATTCATTCGGAAAAATGAAAAAGTATTTAAAATCTGGCAATAAACCTTTATCTCAATTATGTCGAAGGTCAGTGTTCATATTTATTCATTTATTAATTTCTCGTACAAATTTATTGAAAGTATTTATATCCTGTCTTTTATGCTTTATAGATTGGAAGAGGATTATAAGTTTCAAGAAAAAAAAACCAAGCGGTCTTACAAAATTTAATATTACAACATCCAAAATTGCAAAAAAGTGACAAGTCTGGGCACATTAAAAAAATTGAATGTTCTAACTTTACAATAACTACAAAGCGACCAAATAATGCAGTGCTATTGGATAATAATAATATAGTACTGATTTCCAGTATAACTTGCAATGATATGTCTGATGCCATCAACAATCTTAATTTTAAAGGAAAAAAAGTTACAGTCAATGGTCCAGCATTAGATTATCCCTCAGATTCAACAATTTTGAACATATTTAAAGTAGTCATAAATAAAAATGCTGTTGCAGTCGAAGATAAGTTTAGCAATATTAAAAGCAAAATGATTTTCCTTAATATTTTTGAATTGCCTGGAGAAGTAGGGGAATCATATGCAATACCGATTTTGCATATGAATTAAAATATTCATAAGAAATGTTTACTTATTTATTAATAAAAGGCACCGTGACAAAAGGTAAATATAGACAATTATTTGAAAATTGAATTTGAATGTACCTAACCTATAAAAAAATTCTTATGTTCAGGCAGTGAATCAGGACCGGATTCCTACCGTAATTCCATGACGGACTCTGCCCACCTGTATGCGCGCGCAACTTTAGTCTTCCACAATTCACGTACAACATTCAGCGGTGGGTTTGAAAAATAGACGCTACAGCAAACTTGATATTCCGTTGCCTTTGCATAAACTGTTGATCATTTTTTGCAAGCAACTGGAATTTTTGGAAACTCCACGATAAAAGACGATTACGACACTTATAACTTCGTTCTCAGGATTGTTAAATACGTGTGAGTTATTCTTTTATCATAATTACATCTAAATAACCAAATTCGTTTAAAGTAGCTCATTAGTGATATAATTTAATTGAAGTAATAACATAAGTATAATTCTAACCAACAAATTTGTACACATTATTGGTATACCAATGACTGCTATAATACAATTGTAAATATCTAAAATTATTGCAGAATATGGCTGAACAAGTCATGAAACCTGAACCGCTCTATGCCGTAGTGGAATTTCCTAAAGGAAATGGTTTCACAAATACAAATCGAGCAGCAGTTCCTTGGATTTATCTCCACAAAGAACAGGATGGCGATAAGATATTTGTGATATTTATGGATCAACCATTATCGAAAGAAGATGGAAACTTATTAAGTGATTTTTTGAAACAACCTCTTGTTGAACCACCCGAAAGCTGGCCCTTCTTTGAATGCAAAGTGATCAATTCGTTTGGTAAGTTTAACTTTTGTCTAATCATGTTTACCCAATAATATTGCCTAATAATGATTCTTTGTTTATATCCTCAGAATGATACAAAGCAGCATTGGAATCTCTAAGTAATAAGTCATTGTCGCACAAAGTTAATCAGTCACAAGTAGCAAATAATACTAACAGTGAAAGTAGCAATAAAGTCGAACACAAGAGAAAAAGAGCCAAAATAGTCACGGCAACGCTCGATGCAAGCAAAAAAGGGGATAACACAGGCAACGAACATGCAAATGAAAAACTAGCAAGTGAGAATGCAAGCACTGGTAGCAACTAATAATGTAGACAAGTCAATGCCAGATGATAACATCGAACAAGATCTTGATGATGTGCCATCCTTAGAACAAAAAGAAGTATTGGACAATATAACACTTTTTTGTCAGAGTTCAATTTGTTAGTGTAATGTAGGAATAAACAATTGTATGTTGGGGAGAAAGTGACCATGTCAAGTCCCAAGCAAAATCTACCTGGAATAGCAAAAAACAAACTGTGCCATCCTTTGCATAGCTCAAAAATAAAATATACGTATTTTTTCTTGTCATTTGCAATTGTTTATAACAAATTATTTAATCAAATTACAAAAAAATTCATAATTTTCAAAATCTGAATGCGGAAATCGATTCTGGGAGTAAAATTGAGACGAAAACCCATATAACACTTTTCTGTTAGAGGCCAATTAGTTATTGTAATGTAGGAAGAAACATTCGGCCTCCCGTGAGTGTTTCAAAAAATCGTATAGAATGATGCTGATTATTGTATTTATCCATCAATATTCACATGAATTATTGTAAATATGTTCGGTGGGATTGAATTATTGTTCATTGCGGTGTCCTACTTTATGACTTTTGCAAACAGGTATAGAACATTTCTCACAATACCATTCCGTTTTTGTCCGACATGTTGAAATTCCACATTTCCTAAGACTTCCATGTTTCATCACGTGTTCTTGGGATGAAGGTTCACTCTGGTTCTGTCGTTCGGGGGGACGTTTGGAAGATAACTTGTCAACATAATATTCACAAACATCTTGAACAATATCTTCATCTGGAACCTTTTCTTTCGTCTGGATGTAACTTATTGTAAATCACTGTAGCGTTTGCTAAGGATGCTTGAATGAGTCGTAATACAAGGCACCATGTTCATTTCTGACTTCGAATTGTAGGCATCAAAGCATTACAGTGTTGATCATGTAGATCGACGCCACCCATGTGTTGATTATACATAGAGAAACAATGAGGAAAAAGAATAGATTTTTTCGATGATTCCTGCCATCTCTGCATTTCAACTTTTGGTTCATTCCCATATTTCGAAGAGAGAATCGATACTGGCTTTGAGTCCATAACTGTAATATAATTCAATTTTGAATTCACTTCATGCATTGAAATAGTGTATCCTCTTTCAGCTTTTTTTTCGCCATTTCGACTTTCACTTTCACACGATTATGCCGAACAGTTCCTATCGCCGATAAACCATTTTTTTTTCAAATGTATCATAAGATCTGGGTTAGTGAAAAAGTTGTCAAAATAAATATGATACTTTTATACCCATCAGAAGAACAGAGTGCCCATTCTTTTATTCCAAATCTTATGGGTTTATTCCTTATACATTGCTTGATACCAAACCTACCAAAGTATTTTACCATTATCTCATCTATTGATAAATTATAGTCAAAGAAACCAAATTGCATACAATTCTCACGAAACATCATACAGAGTTCTAACCTTCCAGATTTTATCATTTTGATCAGTGTCTTGAAGTTTATAGAATCGTATGTTCTTTTTTATGCAACGAAATTATTTCTAGACATAAGTTCCGCAATTACTGGACACTGAAGGATTCGCTTTTTTGACCAGTAATCACGAATACTTTTTCTAGAATTGAAGATAGTAATCATTATGATTGTAATGAATTTTTCTAGATCATCCATACATAAATCAAAATGATTTTCAGAAGTGGCTTCAATGATATAGTTTTTCATTGATTTCGAAAAGAAAACCTCAAACAACTCCAAAGCATTTTTGGATTGCAATGATGAAATATTGAAGTTGCTCTCGACATGAGGAGAAATATCATTCAAAGCATCATTTTTCCAACTGTACTTATGATTCGGTTCCAACAATTTTTGAGTACTTGTGTATGTACTTTTAACATGTTCGTAAGAACCTGATGGTAATTCATTTGATAATGTATCTTCATTTGGATCACCGTCCGAATCTCCATCTGAACTTTCATATTCATTAGGAATGAATGCTACATCAATATGTTGACCTTCATCACTATCAGAATCTTCAACTAAATCTGGTAGATCTCTAATTCTCCGTCTCGGCATTATCAGTGACGTTACCAATGTAGAACAAAATAAAATCTAAAAGTTTTCCGAAATTATTATTTCAAAGAATAGATCCAATGTATGAATGTTTTCAACCGTTAGCCCGACACTCAAACGTGATCTCTAATACGGAAGGATTTGCGAAATGAAATAAACTTATCCAACTATACTATAAGATCTCAAAATTTATCAGTAAAAAATACTGATATGATTCCACATTCCATGCAAGAGAATGAAAACACTTATTTGTCAATAGTTTATTTCTACATAAAGATAACAAATTGAACTCTGACAAAAAAGTGTTATATAGCTTTTCGTCTCGATTTTTAAAATTATGAATTTTTTTGTAATTTGTTTAAATAATTTGTTATAAACAATTGCAAATGACATAAGAAAAACATACGTATATTTTATTTTTCACTTATGCAATGTTGCATGATAGCACAGTTTGTTTGTCGCTATCTCAACCAGTCTTAGCATGGGCTTTAATGGGTTAAGGGGACACACCACTTTTAAACTCTGAAAAATAAAATTGTTATAAATAATTACAAAAATAAATTATAATTGTTATATAATTGTTATACTAATATTAGGTTATATTACCTGTATTTTTACCATGGTAAATCCATATTAGCACCTACTTACCCATAGTGACTCTCCGTATACTGTTTTGAGCATTTTGGCACTGTCCGTAGGATTCCAAGTGACCACATGGTTTGATTGGGCTAACATTTTAGGAGCATACTTTGTACACTTGTACTTTTGGTATGAATGAAGGGATTTTGATTTGAATGTTTAGAAAATGTTTAACCATAAAAATACTGAATTTTTGACATTTTTTAACCTACTTATGCCACATTTTTCTTTATAAAAAATTTTCTAAACATTAAAATCAAAATCTCCCCATTCATACCAAAAGTACAAGTGTACAAAGCATGCTCCAAAAATTTTAGCCCAATCAAACCATGTGGTCACTTGGAATCCTACGGACAGTGCCAAAATGCTCAAAACAGTATACGGAGAGTCACTATGGGTAAGTAGGTGCTAATATGGATTTACCATGGTAAAAATACAGGTAATATAACCTAATATTAGTATAACAATTATACTACAATTATAATTTATTTTTGTAATTATTTATAACAATTTTATTTTTCAGAGTTTAAAAGTGGTGTGTCCCCTTAATCTCAAGCTTACGCTGGAAAGCGAGTTATACAAAGATGTAGTAAGTGGAATTATTAATTCAATTCATCTCAACTAAACGTTAGTATTTTTCTTAATCTACATATCTAAAATTGTTTTACAGAAGGCTCACATTATATTTACTATAAATACAGAAAATAAAGACTTCATGGATGAAATTACTAAATTGCTCAAAAACTTCTTGTCCAGCGACATACTCACATCTCACACTGCACAAAGATTGAGTCATACAAAGAAACCTATCTTTAAGTCGACCAATTTTTATATATGTTTAAAAGGTATTTGTTATTTTCAATTGCGAAATCTATTGTCATTTTTTTCTCATTTTCATACTGTGATTAATATTTTATTTATTTTAGATTCGCTTATGTATGCGTATGCTACCAAAATAGTTATAGAGGATGGGAAGCTCTGCGGAACAATTGGGCATATTATTAATAATGCTTACGATTGGGAAGGGCATAGGCAGAAGAGACTAAGACCAAATAATTAAGTCTTCATAATTAATTTAGTTACTTTATTTATCGTATTTTTGTATTTCATATAAAAAATAAAAAATGTTACGTTCTTATATGTATTATGATTCTATTACTATTATTACAAGCACTCAGATCCTGATGTATAATTTCATTCTATTAGTATTATTATTACAAGCACTCATTGTCAGATCCTGATTAGGTCCTGATCCGGCTCTGATTTATAGAGCACTGAGAACAGTATTCTTTCCCGTATAATAGCCTGACATAGCCCTGATTAAAGACATCGAAGAAAAAAAATTGAACTTCAGGCATGACGGAAGTAACACATTCGGTGTCGGTCGTCTGACAGAGTGCGAACTCGATGGAGAGCTCGCTGCTAAGGGTTTTAGCGTGCGTGGCTCTCTCGAGGTTCGTCGAGATCGGCTCTTGCGCTCGTGTATTTCCGAAGCAATGCCGAATTTACGTGAATTACCCTGGTACGAGTGGGACATGGCCGGGGCAAAACAAACACTTTCGGAAGGGGAAATAGAGCGGCGGATTTTAGGTGAAATCTCCATGCGAAGGGGACAGAAGAGGAGAATTGCCAAGGAGAAGACGGTGAGGTTGGCTAGTCCACGATCTAGTGAAAGCGAGATCGGAGGCGGCCAACCAACAGCTGACGGGGTAGGCTTGCGACGGGGGGCGATGCCGGTGACGATGACGTCATCGAGCATTGTAACCTCGCAAGCTAGCCAAGCGATAGAGACGGTAGAGACGATCGGCGGTGCTGTCAGGGCGGCGGATCATCTCTACCGGATTCGGGAGCCTGCAGTCGCCGACTCCAGCACTTCGAGGCTACAGATTCGAGAACCTCGTGCCACAGGGGGCTCCCGGCGCGAGGTTATACTTCTCTGCTCGGCTAGTGCAAGGCATCGGTAAGACGCCACTTGCTAGGCCGCAGTATGGAGAGGAAGTGCGTCGAACAAAAGTAGTCGAAAGTCGACCTCCGACAAATAGAGGAGATAGGTGGTATACACCATCGACCACTTTTGTCGGCGGAAATAATTTTCTTCCTGCAACCAGCGATAACGGGCGAATAAATGATGAGAGCTCGTCATTGGGCTCGGTGACCGAGAGAGATTCGGTACACAGGGAGAGAGTGGATGAAGCGAGATTTGAAGAGACAAGCGACTTGATGAGCGCCCGGGCAGCTCGAATAGGGGAACTTCGCGCAAGCGGAATGACCTACGAGCTAGCCAGGGAAAGAGCTCTTGAAGAAGAGCTCACCCGTGAGAACGAGCGCGCGTTCAATCAAGCGCTTGAAGAGTTGAGAGTAGAGCAGGAAGAAGACGAGATCGAACAACAGCATCAACACCGTTTACAACAAGTGCCTGACAATGCGCTGATTGAGGCCCGTCGAGTGATAGTGAAACAAGCTAACTTTTACAGAGAGGGAGAGCTGAGACAAGCAAGTCTCCGGCGAACCTCAACAGCCACAGCTGATCCATCGACATGGCCGCTTCCAAGAGAGAGGATAGCGGTCGGAAAGAGGCGAAAGTGGTTACGTTCGCTCAGCCACTCGTAAAGCTCGACGAAAGAGAGAGGAGAGACGAGGAAGAAGCTCGCCGGTTTGACGAGTTGAGGAAGGTTGAGGAGACGGCCACGAGGTTGCTGAGTGAAAGTGAGAAGAGAGGGAGAAAAAGGTGGGACCTGACCGCAGCTCGATTAGATTATCGAGACTGCCAATGGTTCAAACCGACAGGAGTAGAGAAAGAGAGCGAGAAACGGAACGCTGCGAGGAACGAAAAACCTCAAAACTCGCCGAATCTTGTCCCAGAAATCAACACGAGGGAAAGTGCGGATGAGGGAGAAGTGGTTGCCGGAGCAAATACGGAAAATAGAAATTTCCTATCAGTGAGCCTAGGCGGGCAAGTGTATCAAGCACTGCTCGATCCAGGGGCAACTCTGTCGTTAATTAGCCCAGAAATCGCCGAGAGATTTCGGGAGCGGTTAACGAAGAGCACGACTAAGCTCCGTACAGCCACGGGACACATTCACTCAGTGCTGGGAGGGTTGGAGGTAATACTCGATATAGGAGGCAAAGAACAGGCTATTTCTTTCAAAGCCGCACCGTCGCTCGAACAACCAATGATCCTCGGTATGGATTTTTGTAAAAAGTTCGACTGTGACGTGCGGCTGGGAAGAGGCTTGTGGCGCACGGAAGAGGGCGAGTGGTGACCATTTGCTGATACAAATAGCAAAGAGGAAGCTACAGTGTACGCTGAGTGTGCCGGCCTGTCGACTATCACAGAGGAGGAGCGTGCGGAGGTGGGAGAGCTAGTGGAAGGGATTTTGAAAGACCAAGGCTCGTCGATAGGGCTCACGCATCTTACGAAGCACCATATCGAGCTGATGAACTTCACGCCGATTCGACATAAGCCTCGGTTTGAATCTCCTGCAAAACAGCAAGCGGCGGTCGAGGAAGTGGAGAGATTGTTCCTTGAAGGAATAATCGAGAGATCGGCAAACGATTACACGAGCGCACCTGTCATGATCCGCAAGGCTGACAGAACATGGAGGTTTTGCGTCGATTATCGTGATTTGAATCGAGTCACTATTAAGGATGAGCATCCCATCCCTAATATGGACTTTATTACGGATAGGCTGCGCAGTGCTCGTTATCTATCAAAGATCGACCTGAAGCAATCCTATTACCAAATCCCGTTGTCGCCAGAGAGTAGAAAGTATACGGCTTTTTCTGTGCCGGGCTCAGGCCTGTGGCAGTTTAAACGTATGCCTTTCGGTCTGTGTAATGCGCCCAGGACCCAGCAGAGATTAATTGATGCTTTGTTTGGGCCTGCGTGCGAGCCAGCTGTGTTTGCCTACCTCGATGACCAGGTGATCGCCACGGAGACTTTCGAAGAGCACCTAGAGTGGCTCGAGTTTGTCCTGAAGCGACTCACGGGCGCGGGGCTAGTCGTGAATGAGGAAAAGTGTGAATTTTGTTGTTCGCAGATCCGGTGGCTGGGTTTCTTACTGGACAAGGAGGGACTGCGTCCTGATCCCGAAAGGGTAGAGCCAGTGAAAAACTTTCCGGCACCGAAAAACGTCAAACAGTTGAGACGATTTCTGGGCATGTTGGGCTGGTATTCGCGCTTTATTGAGCACGAATCCGAGCTAAAAGTCCCGCTCGTTCGACTGCTGCGAAAAGATCAGAAATGGGAATGGGGAGATGAGCAGCAAGGCCTTTGAAGCTCTCCGTCACGCGCTTACCGTGGCCCCTGTACTTGCTCGGCCTGATTTTACAAGGCCGTTCAAGGTGCAGTGTGATGCCAGTGGCGCGGCTATCGGGGCCGTCCTGACTCAAGACCATGACGATGGCGAGCACCCGATAGTATATATAAGTCGTGTACTGACTTCTGCGGAGAGAAATTACACGACGACGGAGAAAGAGTATTTGGCAGTGGTCTGGGCTATCAGAAAGCTGAGGCCGTACATTGAGGGGTACGACTTCAGCGTGATAACAGACCACAAAAGTTTGCAATGGCTGAGGAATCTGAAAGATCCCAGCGGCCGCCTAGCGAGATGGGCGATTGAATTGCAACAATGGAGGTTTGATGTGATTTATCGGAAAGGTGAATTAAATCACTTTCCGGATGCGCTATCCCGAAGCGACGAAAATGGCGAGGACGTTGTTGCCGCTTTCGAGGAGGTACAAGACCCGGAATATTTAAAACTGCGAGAGCAAGTTGAAAAATTCCCGGAGAAGTACACAGGATGGCGTATCGAAAACGGAGTGCTTTATCGTTGGCGCAAAGATGCTTTGCTGGACCCGATAACACACCGCGAGGAAGCGTGGAGAGTGGTAGTGCCAGAGAAGCAGAAGGAGAGAGAGATAAGAGATGCACACTGTCCGCCTTCGTCGGGTCACTTGGGAATAGAGAAAACCTATGACCGAGTGGCTCGAGAATATTATTGGCGAGGAGCCTATCACGACGTGTACAATTTCGTACAGTCGTGCGAAGAGTGAAATACACGAGCGCCGCGACCGAAAAACAAGAACGCGTTTATAATAGGGGACGGAAAAACGCGCAATTTCAGGTAGGAGACGAGGTCATGCAAAAGACCCACGTTCTCTCCGACGCGGCCAAGAGTATGTCTAGAAAGCTAGCTCCGAACTGGGAAGGCCCGTATGAGATTGTCGAGGTTAAATCCCCGATAGTCTATGTACTGGGCTCCGGTGACGGAAAATCGCGACGGTTGACTAAGGTTTATGTAGATGAACTTAAGCGCTGGGTCCCGCCGCGAAAGGCTAAACAAAATTACTAATCTATTTGTGTTTTTAGGATGGAGCGACGAGAGGATGGGAGAGAGTCGGCGCCAGCCGGCCCGCCACCAACCAACGCCGCACCGCCACGCCCGACGTTTGCTGAGGTGTTGAGATCACCAGCACGTCGGCCAACGCCAGCAGCAACAGCGCCAAGGCAGATGGAAGGTTCAGAGGCGGGGACAACCAGCCTGAGGATCGGCACGGTTACACCGAGGCTACGCCTGCGCCGATCTACGGCTGGTGTAGCGACGACGCCGACGAGCAGCACGAAGAGGACAATGACGGAGGCAGCGACGAGCCTGAGTCGGGCCATCGCAACAGGGGCAATTCCCCGGCGATTAGGCCCTATTCGGGAGGAGGTCGAGAGAGAGAAGGAGAGCAGGACTCGGACGGAGAGGCAGAAGCCATCCGCCGAGTCACAAGAGAGAGAGAGAGAGAGAGCTCGGAGGCAGAGGAAAGCAGACGGGCGCAGAGGGAGTTGGAGATGTATTTCGCCAACTTTCCTGTGGTCCCCGCTGCCGCCCCTCCTCCGAGAGGTCAGAAAAAGAAGAAGAAGAAGAAGAAGAAGAGCAAGAACCCGCCTGCGGAAATAGACTGGGACAACTGGTCTCCGACTCGTCCCCAGGAGGAAGAAGACCGGGAACCGGAACCCGAAGAAGAAGAGAGAAGGCGGCAAGAAGGCGGCTACGGCCACCGCGTTGTAGGGAAGGGCTGGGCGAAATATAGGTGCAATAAAACTATTAATTCGTGTGTGATTATTTTCCCCTCTCCCCAGCGTTCTCCCAAACGTGACGATCGCGTCAAATCCCACGAAACAAGAAAAATCCTAGCGCATGCGAGGCTCTAGGTATTGCGCACCTGTGTTGGGAGGCACAGCGTCGCAAACTATAATTATTATTTAAAAAGTTCCATACGAGTGGTAGTGGGGGTGTGCAGGTAAGTGTAAGTTTTTTCTGCTAGACAGGCAATAACAAAATTGCATTAATGTTAAAATTGGAGAAGAAAATCATAATGATCCGAAAAACAGAAAACGGTACGAAAATCAGACGCGTACATGTAATAAATATATATATAATATACAGACGTGCATGCACATTTATATTGCACGTTACAGTATGTAGATATATCAATATTGATTGTAACTTCATTGTACTTATCATCCTTAAATAATTACAGAAACGCTGAGTGTGAACCAGAAACCAGTAGCAAAAGAAAAAGATATGGCTTAATTATTAATAAGAGCACAGAATGGTTTACGCAAGACGATTTCAAATCTCCTCAAAAATGGAAGAAGTTTCAAAAGTACGTCATATATAATCGGAAAACCTTAAAGAATACGCGGCGAAAAAATCGTCGATTAAAGAAGAAATGTACAGATTTTAAAAATTTGATTAAATCTTTGAAATCTTTGAATTTTTTGTCGGACACTGCTGGAGAATTTTTAAATGTAAGTTATTTAATCTTATTTAGAGAACTGTGTATTTGGATTTTTTTGGGATACACGCGACTAACAACGTTTTTTGCAAAAATGTATAAAAACTGGTTTGATTATTTACTTTCGTTCTTTGAACCTTGTAATCGTGTACTTCCATAGGTATCGCTTCCACCTTATGTGCAAGAGTTGATTGCCGATGTTGAAAGGTAAAAAAGTTCGGCAGTTTCCGGAGGACTTGAAAAATTTTGCCATGACGCTACATTTTTATTCCCCAAGCGGATACAACTATGTGAGAAAAAGTTTTTTGAAAGTTTTACCTCATCCAGCCACGTTACGTGATTGGTTGAAAACAGTAAATTATAATCCAGGGATTTCAGCAGAAGCTTTGGAAGCAGTCTCAAATTTGATTAAGAAGAATGATATGCAGAATAACAAATTGTATTTTAATTTAACTGTTGATGAAATGGCAATAAGAAAACACATGCAATGGGATAAACACAGTGGAAAATTCGAGGGCTGCGTTGATTTAGGTAAAGGAGACTGTGCAGTGAATGATAACACTCCAGAAGCTACGAATGCCATCGTCTTTATGCTTGTTTGTATAAACAGTCATTTTAAAATACCTGTAGCTTATTACTTAATTAACGCTTTGTCTGGAGTAGAAAAAAGTAATCTTATGAAAGAGATTTTAATGGAATGCCATATGCGTGATATCGATGTTCGAAACATTACATTTAATTAAATTTTTTAAATTATAGCAGGATCATTTAGAGACATTTTTTTCTTGCGTGCTACGTTTTGGCGGATTTAATAATAACCCAACGACGAAGCAATTTAAAAGTGCGTATAGAAAATTACTCTCTCATGTAAGCATCAGTGTTCCCCTAAGCGCAAATTGTATACCAGACGACGATACGCTCCTTTTGAAACCCAATGTTCGCGATGGCAAGGAAACGAAAAATTGCGAAAATAACATTGATGTCAATGATTTGCAATTGCAAGAGATATGCGGTAAAATTCCGCGGTTGTATTTAAGCGAATACGTTTCAGAAATAATCGCTTACATTAGTGGCGCCGTTGTTAAAGTGGTGAAAAAGAAAATACAATGCGAACTATGCTTGAAAAGTTTAGAGACAGAAGAAACCGAAGAAGTTTTATCGACACTTCAAAGGCGAAAAACGTATGAAAAGTTCATTATTTACACAATGAGTTCGTTACCGATTAATTCGCTATTTGTAAAATATGAACATGCCTATGATCAAGCGCCTCTATCTGATCATAGAAATCAAATGATAAAATTGATATTGAATCAATTTTTTCAAATACGGCTGCATTACGAAGCTTCTACAATGCAACAATTCAAAGAGAGAGTGCGAACCAGAAACAATAAATTGACGCTGTTTTACAATCAGTAAATAATTGTTTTGTATATGCTAATATTATAGTTATATAAATAAAAAATGGCACGTTTTCATCTTAAATATTAATCTTCAATTTTATTTATTGAAACACGCCAAAAACTAATGCTAAATTTTGAAGATTATCAGACTACGACTATATATAGTATATTATAAATAGAATATTACATTTTTACTGTCATAGTTTATTAATTTATATAGTTATAAAATGAAAAAAAAATTCGATGTCAGTCGGGTTTGAACTCAAAATCTCGGCGCGGCAAAACGATTAGACACGCGCCTTAACGCTCACAGCCACCGAAGCTCTTGGGAGAGAGAACGCGAAAGTCGCATACGATCATCGGGACCAGAAGGGCTTAATCGCAGTAGTTTAGGCTTATGTTTGAATGTTTGTTGTGTTCAAGATTGTTTATGTATAATAAACTAAGGTTTTAAATTAGCTTAATAGTGATTCTACTTTTATTTCTAAGGGTCTAAGCGTATAAGCGTTCAGTAGAAGAGTCGCATATTTATATTGTATATCAATAGATTTATCACAAATTTAAATAGTATTTTTCGTCATAAGGGGGTGTATATAATTTAACTTTTTTGTTATTAATATCAACATGAAATTATTAAAAAAAAGTTAGTAAACTTATCTACGGTTCGGTGCGTTAATATTTACGTTTTTATTTATTCGCAAGTCCATCTACTTGTTTATTGTATAGTATGGAGTGAATTTTTCATACTCCGATGATAAAAAAACAACTTTGTTTAATTAAATAAAAAAATATTCGCGTTTTCGGTCTCGCGACTCGCTGTCTCGATCCGCTCAGTTTGCTGCGCATGTGCAAGCGTTGCTCCGCCCATTAGAAAGAGACGGACTGCTCTCGTCAGAGCAGTCTCTCTCTCTCGCACCGTTAGCCACTTATTTCCTCCTATCTCATCCGCGGTCTATACTTATTATGTCTATGCCCGACACTATCTCGAGACTTCCACAATATGTGTAACATAACCTTCCTCGTTGAATCCGCCGAATCCGGCTCGAAGAACCAAAAATTATGGTGCTGCCTTTTGTTTGTCCATAGTATCAATCGAACACCATACGAATGCCGGTCTCGGGTTCAGAGGAAAGGAAGTTTAATAACTCAAACACTGGTTACAATTACTATAAGTTGATTATTCCATTCATTCACTAAAAAAATAACCTTCTTTGCACTCTAATAAAACTCTGCTAATGTTCAAATATCTTTCTCGAAGTATGACGTGGCAGGACTACAGTATCTATTTAGTCTTGCGACCGGTTCCATCGAAGGTTCGTAGCGAAGAGAGCGACTCCCGCTGACGATCGTCTCGTCTCCTGAGCTAGACGCGCGAAAAAGAAGAGGGAAAATCCCCGAGCGAAGCGACGCAAACGAACATTCGCGAATAATCGAGAAGCGTGGCTACTCAGTATACGCCGATATAGTTCGACTTATCATTGGCGCGAACAATCCCGCTGAGTATTCGTAAAAATTAAGAAAATGAGACTTGGTGGATTGAAATCCTTTGAGTAGAAGCTGAGCTAGAGGCGATACGAACGAACACACTCACACACATTCATACGGATATTTTCTACAAACACTATTTTTCGACTTAAAATACCTAAAAACATATTTCCCACATGTTTTTACACAAACTCTAAAAATTACTATTACAAGGCTTCCTTAGGAAGGAAGTAAAATTACTATTACAAGGCTTTCTCCCAAACCCTTCTCTTACAAAATTTTATTTATTAATTTGCAGAGGAGCATAAGAGGCCAAGGAGAGGTAGATGGATCCAGGCACAAATGAAATGGGAGAGAATTAAAAGCAATAGGGCATATAATATGGAAGTCATGCATCGCGTGAGAACCTTCGTATCTCATGGACTGAGTATAGAAGATTTTAGTAAGCCAACGTTACCTTTTAACATTATAATTTACTAATTTTCATGAATTTTCAACTATTTTTTTTTCACAATTATCATTAATTCATTATTTGTCATCTTTTAATTTGTTAGTTTAACTCTTACAACGTTCTATTTTATACACTTTGTACATTCTTTAATACATTGTTTCTTGAAGAAGCCATAAAATCAGTGCATCTGCGGTAGTATCAAAGAGTTTTTTATTTTCAATTCAGACTGATAAAGTGATCATATTTATTAAAAAATGAATTATGTTGTATTCTTAAATATAAAGCATAAAATGAATAATTATGAATTATAAACATATTTTAGTAGATTAAAATATAAAAAAAAAAAATAATATTTTTCTGCAGGTACTGGTTACCAAAATCGTGAGCTGAATTCTCGGAATGGAAATGGCAACAACTGGGGTCGTGGTAGTAACAGAGATGGTTACAACAGAAGTTTCGACAACAATCTAGGACGAAACAACAATATAAGCCGTGGCAACAGGAGCCGTGAGAACAATAGGCGTCCTAATGCTAATGAAAGCAATACAAATTTAAAAGAAAACGGTCGTAATGCTAAGCGCTCGTCGGAGAAGAAATACAAATATTGTAGTGTTATGAAAAATATAATTATAAATTTTTGTATTTTTATTACTTTTTTTTTTAATAATGCCGATCTGTAAAAATGTATTTTTTTTAGTTTATGTAAGATTTAAAATTGTATCGACGTCTGTAAGAAATAATTTGAGACTGAAAAAAAGGAATTTTTCTAACAGCAGACGAGTATTTTTTAAAATTTTGTTTAATTAGTAAGCCACAAGTACAACAAATCGCATGCAAATTATGTTTTTTAAGTTATATATTTATTATTATTTATTGTCAATAAATAAAATGTATATTTTGTCATCTGCTTGCTTAAAATAACCTATTATTCATTTATTTTTAAAATACATATTAATTGTTTCTAAATTATACAATCCGCTATTTGTATAATATAAATATAGTATGCAGTACTCAAAAATTAAAATGTTACAATAAAAAAAAAAAAAACGCAGGAAAAACGGTAAAAAATGGCTAAAAAACGTTTAGTTACAATTTTATTGTTAAATATATTTTATACAATTTTTTATAAATACTAGGAAATTTAAGTGCGCTTCACGCACTCCTTATCATGTCATAATTGACATTTAAATTTTGCTGCCTGCTTAACTCCAACAGTTTGAAGCGTTTGTAGGTTATATAATAAAATCCGTATTTCTGATTCGCTTACCTTAATTCTTGTACCAGGTGACCTATTCTCAATTAAATGCTTCACAACAAAGCCCATCACTTTTTTAAGAGAGGAGGATTACCATACGAAAATTTCATTATAAAATTATTACAAAAAACTACTCTATTATTATTAAATTTATTAGACTATCTAATCTTATTTCTGCTTCAATTTAAAGTCAGGATCGAGCCTAAAGCACGCCTATTATATCTAGTAATATTTTGAACAGATAATTATTCGCACTGAAACAGAGTAACGAGCGGAACGTAACTATGCACAATCAATTGAATGACCTGAATATAACCGCAAGGTAGCGAAAATGATTTTACGCTTTGAATGTAATCAATAGGTAACATTCTGAAATCCTCGAAGCCCATCATTGCTTGGCAGTAAGAGAAATTGATTTAATTTTGATACAATCAAAATATGGTTTCAGAAACCGTGGCTAGTAAGCCTATTGTACGTTAATACTTCAACTTTAAAGCCTTGGATGCAGCAAGCCTACTGCATTTCATTTTGATTTAATCAAAATACGGTTTCAGAAACCATGGCTAGTAAGCCTTTTAAATGTTACTTTATTATTAAAGTGCATCTTTGAAGCCTTATCTATATCAAATAAAATGAATTATATTTTGATGCTATAAAGAAAACGTTAATACAATTTTTTTTGTATTGATTAATTGCCGTGGCTGAAGAGCCAATTGAATTTCTTCTCATAATTTTTCATTTTATTAAAAAGCAAATAATGTGTAAAAGCTGGTTTCTTTTTCGTTTGCATTCATTGAGTGGAACACAATTTGCAGATATATACTGTTGCAATATTTAAAGCAACGTCACCTGTTGTGCTGTGTTCAGTATTACAGATAGTGCTAGCAGCCCTTGTGAACAAATCGTTCACATAAGACAACATAATTTCTGGTGGGTCTTTATCATCAAAACAATACAAACAAATTTTTTTCATATTATCAGAATTGTTTATTAAATAATGTGCAAAAAAAAACATAAAACAAAAATTTAAAAATACGTTTAAATTTTTGTTTTATGTTTTCACAATATTCAATTAAAAACTTTCGACACATGTGACGGAATTCGTCCTTTAAAGAATTTACTTCCTCATTATTGGACACCTCAGCGCTAATTAAAAAATTCTCAGCATTTTGACCAATATACATTTGATTTAAATCTTTGAATTGATCTTCATTGTTTGGATCAATATCTTGAATAGCTGTACTGTGAACATATTCCTCTTTCATATACATTCTTAAGTAATCAACGTAAACTTCAGTCATTTTATTATTTAATTCATGTACGATCGCTTTTTCAGTTTGTAAATATTCATTAGCTCTAGTCAGTCGTGCTAACATTGCCTCTAAGAACAATAAGTAAAGGGTCATAAGAGGATCTTTTAAATGATTTAAAATGCCTTTAGCTGATTTGTCGCTTTCAGACGATTGGCATTTATTATTATCCATATTGTCTTCGCATTCTTTTCTATAAAATAAACGTAATGCACTTCTTCTACGAAGGATTTGGAGAATTGATAAATAAATCGAAAGCCAGCGAATTGGCGTGTACCTTAACATTACTAATGGGGGTAAACCTAGCTTTTCTTGCTCAACTTTTCAAGCATACATTCTTCGAGAACTACCTGTGATATAATTGTAAGTTGATGTTAATAAATTAGTACATTCTGAAGGGAAAATTTTCATGGCATTACGATCAACTAAATGCTCAAGATGAAAAGCGCATTTCACAATAGTAATGTTTGGCAATAGTTCTTTAAATTTCGATGAAACCGAATTACAACGTCCCATCATTAGATTACATGTATCTGAGCAGAAGCTTATTATATTTTCAAGTGGAATGTTTGCTTTTTTGAAAGTGTTTACAACTTCATTGAATATATAATCCGCATCTGCTTTTGCTTTCTCATCACCTTTGTATATTCGTACTACATCCCATAATGAATCACACATTTTGTTCCGCTGAAGGTCAGTATATTGAACGATAATACATAAAGATGAATGTATAGAAATATAGGTTAATTCATGAATTGAAACCAAGAATTCCGTTTTTTTTCAAAATTTCCGTCAAACGTTCTTTTAGTTCTTAGAAAATTAAATTCTAAACAAATTAACTGTATTTAAAAAGCCTAAATACCCAATTGAAAAAAGTCTTTCTAGTAACAAAGCCTCATTCTCGAAAAAGTGACTTTCCGTCCGTGCGCAGGACTTAATGTTCATAAAAAGTGACCTTATATTACACAACATACTTGTTCAAAACAACTTTTCTTAGTCAAAGTTGTTGGAGCTTGGCCATACACAGCATCTTTTACGTATCCCCACAAAAAGAAATCTAATGGGTTCAGATCCGGTGATCTAGGAGGCCACAAGAATGGCCCAGCCCGCCCTATCCATCAATTTGGGAATCGTTGATTCAAAAATGTTCGTACGTCACGAGCATAATGAGCAGAGGCACTATCTTGTTGATACCACAAACGTAGTCGGACTCCAAGCGGAACATTCTCTAGGTATCTTGGCAAATCATTTTCAAGAAATTCTAAGTACATTGGACCATTAATGGTACGTTCAAAAAAATGTGGTCCAATCACTTGACCAAATTACAAATGCCAACCCATACGTGGACGCTCCAACGATGTTGATTTAGCACCTCACGATACCAATGCGGATTTTCTGGTGACCAATAATGGCAATTATGTCTATTGAGACTACCATTGCTGATGAATGTAGCTTCATCGCTACAACATTGGTCTCACACCATTTATCAAGGTTATCTTTACCTAACTTAATAATACCATTTAATGTATTTGACATACAAGGAACAATAGAAAAACCATACTTTTTAAAGGCAGACTTACATGTAAAAAACAATTTTTCATGATACGGAATCGGGATAATATTTTTGCCAATAGACCCATCCTTTTTATTTTTTAAATTGTCAAAAGTATGAAATCTAACACGATAACGGATATTGCTGTCAATAAACTTATCAGGGTAGCTATTTTCCTTCAGAATTTTTTTAACTATAAGTAAATTTTCATTGTGAAATTGATCATGTGAGAGGAGAAGAGCTCTATCTACCAAGTTGTAAACAATGTTGCGCTTTAATTGAATCGTTTGGTTAGAATTAAAATTTAAAACTCTATTAGTGTTAGTGGGTTTTTGGTACCAATTTGTAATAATACTATTATTATTAATTGTTAATGTGACGTCTAGAAAAGGGATCGTATTATTGTTTTGTAATTCATAAGTAAATTGTAAATATTTGTTATAACTATTAAATATGTTCACATCTAAGTCCAACTCGTCTTCTCTCACACACAAAACAGTATCATCGACATATCTAAAGTAGAAAAGAGGAGAAACATTATAGTCATTCTTTAATTCACTGAGAACCGTAGTTTCTAAGTCTTCCATAACAATATCAGCAAACAACGGAGAGATCGGAGAGCCCATGGGTGTACCAAAAATTTGTCTATAAATTATATTGTTAAACTGAAAATACGTATTATCAAAAAGGAATTTTACTATGGTTCTTATGTTATCAAACGAAATTTTTGAACGACTTTGAATATTTTGAAAACGCTTATCTAAACTACATAAAACTAATTCTAAAGGTATGTTAGTAAACAAGGAAATCACATCAAGAGAAACTAAGATATATCCACGAGGAATATATATATATATTCCTAAGATATATCCACGAGGAATATATATATATATTTCTAAGATATATCCACGAGGAATATATATATATATATTAGTCACTTTTTCTTTTAAAGCAAAACTATTATCAATATGTGAAGTCCCTATTAAAAATGATGACGTACAATTATATGTACTATTTTACATACAAAAATACGTATTATTATACGTATAATAATTTGTATTATTGTACGCATGAAAGTACGTACAATTGTACGTATAAAAGTTATTATTATAATACGTGTTAAAATACATAAAATTAAATATCCGAAAATCAATCGATTTTTGTTAATTTTTTTTTACTCACTTTCAAACGTGTTTTAGACGTATAAAAATATGTACAGTAGTACGTACAAAAATATGTACAAAAATATGTACAATAGTACGTACAAAAGTACGTACTAAAATCATTTTTCTTAGGTTCATTAATAATTACAGTTGAATCAAATATAAATTTATATCTTTAATATCAAAAGGAATTAAGGGGGTCTGAAAGTCAATTCAAATCTAGATTTCGCGCCACAAA
>QLSS01000158.1:209853-237301 GCA_024372645.1 Trichomalopsis sarcophagae | reverse complement strand
GTTTTGCCTATCCGCAGACAAGGATGTCACAATATTATGTGGTGAGCAGTTTCACGAAATACCGGAGAAGAGCGAGTTCGTGTTACGATTAATGCGAGAACAAGGAGATATCGGTTATGTGGTCTCCATTGAGTTCAGTTGGGGAACATTTTGTTTGCTGAAGTCACGCATGGAAGCTGTATGTAAAATCTTGGAGAACCGCGACAAAGGTCTCATTTTACAGACAGCAGAAGTGCAGGTGTACGCGTTGGAGGATAGCAGAGACGGCGGTTTTCTGGTACATTTCGAGGACAGGAACAGAGCAAAAATATCTTTGGATATTGATGAGATGAAGAGGTGGAAGGGAGAATTCATTGATCGAATCGAAAGACTCTACAAAGTATACTCAAGGAAGACGATCGCCAGGAGGAAGCGGTTGGAGAAGACCAAGGAGTCCACGATCGAAGAAAAACTGATCGGTTTGTTGCAACCACGGAAGAGACGGTACGTTTTTTATGCGGAATAATGATATTAATTTATTTATTTATCTTTCAGAGCATTTCACATTTAATAAGGTAATATTTTTATAAACAAGTAAACTTAATTTAAGATTCATGATTTTATTTTATATTTTATAATTAATAATAGTAATAATAATAATCATTAGCAAACAGAACTGCAAAGAAGCGGATACCGGGGGGGGGGGGGGCTTTCGCGAACCTTTGAGAGGTGGAGTTTTAGTGGGTATGCCTGGCGATAGTCCCGCGTCAGGAGAGTCCCCACACACGGGGAGTCCCGCACGACTCCTCACATGGTGCATCAAGCATTTCTCCAACTCTCCGGATAAAAAAAAAAAAATATTTATCATTATTTTAAAATGTTATCAAATTATAATTAGTAATATTAATAATAACGACAATGTTTTCTTTTTTCAATTTTATAATTGAAAATAATGATAATAATTATTATTATTATTGCTATTGTTAATTATAAAATTTCTCCTAATAATTCGTTCTAATCAAGAGTTATAGTCAAATTCGCTAAGTAGTTTCATACTCGACGCAACTCTCCTACTATTATTATAAAATTAAAAATGTAATAAAAACAAATTATGACAATTTTAGATTGATTATGTCTTAATTATCATTCAGTTCTCGAAAATCTTAAATTATGACCCTTCCTCGTCTTAATCATTATTCAGTTCTTGCATTTTTGCCTTTTTCAATTTTAAAGTCAGTCCAGTAGTCGTTCAAGATGCAAAAATTCTTATATTTTTGCAGTGTTTTATATTTACGTCGAACATACGGTTACGACGTGGCTAAACATTTGTTATTCCTACTGTTCTAAATAACCGAAAGTCCGACTTAATTACTATACTCAGGAATTGCAATTCTAATTAAGCCTCCAGTAATTGCTCAAATCCCTCAAACAATGAATCTCCAGCCGTCTCGCCACTGATCGTAAACCAATAAAGTAACCGGTGCCGAGCATTTTACTACCTACTCGATTTTTACTACTGGCGTCCGGAGCAGCGGTGTATAGTGTAAACACAGGCACCAAGCCCTTCTTTTTAGGCTGGATAATCTCTTGTTGGGCTTTCCCAGGAACGACTCCTATTGCTATTGCATCGGGAAAGAAGCTGTTGTCGCCAGATTTCGAAGTGGCAATGTCGTCAGTCTGCTATCGCTAAAAAAACAGCAAAAGCCAGACACACGTATTATAGGATCAAAATATGAGATAAAATCTTCAATTTTAGACCTGGCGAGTTAAAAATAGTTGCTTACATTCAAAGTTGTCTTGGTCTGAAAATAGCGAAAAATGGAAATTTCTCATAAAAAACACAAGGTAATTTTTTTATTTTAAAATCTTAATAACTTTTTACTCGGGCGGTTGTCATCACCCATCCGGGGCTTAAATTAAAGCTCCTTTCTTGTACTTTGATTTTACCAAATTAGATTAACATTTTATTTGTTGATTAGTTATATGTATGCTTATCAATTTCTTATGGAAATATGCTTATGGCTATCAGAGGACCTTTTTCGACCTTTTTGATTGTCATATATATATAGCTATTCAACAAAGTGGGGTTTAATCTAAATTTTAAAAAATTTAAATCGCCCAGAAATCATTGTGCCGAGGTCGATATCGCAGGATCATTGCCTTTTCAGTGTTCTATAGACCTCAAAGGATAAGAAAAGTGTAGTAGCGGCGATGTAGCATCGAATTTTTTTTTTCGGATTTTCGAGCACTCTAACTGCATATTTCCTGTAGATTTCTCCATATAGATATTCGCGAGCAGAGCTGCGCACGCTTTGCCGCTGCCGCGCCATCGCTTGCTCCTGATCACAATGCATACACAAATTCATCTGCAGTGCGAGTAGTCCGGGCGCTGGTGCCATCTGAGTGTAAATTTTAAGCCCCCCTCAGTAACTTGGAGTTTTTCTATGATTTTTGGGATGCTGAATCGAAATTTGTTGGTTACGAAGCCCGAAATCCGTCAGTTCTTTTGTTATAAACAAATTACTGATTTGCAATAAACAAATAATGGTTATTTGCAGTTGAAAAAAATTGTATTACATTATTTAGGTATTTTTGAATCGAAAGTGCTCTTACAACTTTTTTCATAAATAGCATACTTTTTGAGTTAAATATCGTTGAATTTTTGATTTCACAAGAGTGAACGGGAAAAACAGTATTTTGTAAAAACTTTATTGATCAGGCCGCAGATCGTGTGCGGGGTATTGCATAGTCATCTAGTGAAAATTTTTCAACAAGTTGAAAAACTTGTAGTTAATTATTCTAATGATTTTAAACATTTCCGCTTATATTTCTTTAGATCATTTATGTGGAAGCGACCTTTCTCTTTTTGATTTTCTTGGTCAACTAAAAAATATGAAGTTTTTCCGATTTTTCTTTGGATGATATACCGGCCTTCGCAAATAGAGTTTTTCAACAAAAAATTACTTTTTTAATAAATTATATTGCTCAGCTCGCTTTTGAGCTTTAGAAATAATTCGTTCGCGCGCCAAGAAAATTTGTTGTTTATGTGACGGTTCATTTTTTGGATCAATCTTATGAATTCAATTTTTCCACGCACGTTTAGGTTTTATTCCTATGTGTAATTCGATTGGAGTAAAGTTCGTGGTGTCGTGGTAGGTATCACTTATAATAGTCTGAATGATATTAATGTACCCGACCCAGCCAGGGTATTTTTCATTCGTGAACGTACGAAAAAATCTGCCCAACTCTTTATTTACTCTTTCGACGATATTACTTTGTGGATATCGGATGGATGAAAAAACTACATCAATATGTTCTATTTGTAATTTTTGCCGTGAATTGTGAGCCGTAATAGCATGAAATTCGCTTCGGTTTTCCATACAACAAAATATAATCGTTAAAAATTTTCTTTATCCACTGAGAAAAATTTCGTAGCAAAATTTATTATTTTTAAAATAAAAATTACTATATTGCATAGTAACCGTGGGGTATATTCAATTTATCATAAATTTTACTATATTTATATTAACAATTATTACCTATCTAATAGTTTTTATAATCAGTATGGGTTAAAAAGGTATAACTACGTACTCATAAAAACTGCTATACAATATAGTAACGCACGATATGAAAAGCAAAAGAGAAACTACGCTGTGCTACTCGGAGTACGTTTCCGCGATCGAGAAATGCCCAGAGTGCTTCTCGACGTTCGAGAAAAGCTGTGAGTGTTTCTCGATCATCGAAAAATACTCGGAGTATTTTCCGACGATCGAGAGATACTCGCGAGTGCTTCTCGATCGTCGAGAAGCACTCGCGAGTATTTTATCGATCGTGGAAACGTACTCCGAGTAGCATAGCGTAGTTTCTCTTTTGCTTTTCATATCGTGCGCTACGTATGCGTGTGTATACTAGAGAGAGCCGTATTTAGCCTGTGGCGTGAGAAAGAGAGAAAGAGAGATCAAGATCAGACGAAAAATGCAGGACAGATTGCGAGTTTCGAGTGTGTCTCGGCGACAACGAGCCGAGCTTGCAAGCTCGGGTACAGACGATTGATCTCGGTTTTTAAATTTGGTGTTCACCGACGATTGCAAAATACTCAGAGTATTTCTCGACGATCGAAAAATACTCGGAGCGTTTCTCGATCGTCGAGAAGCACTCTGGGCATTTCTAGTTCATCGAGAAGCACTCGCGAGTATTTTATCGATCGTCGGAAGATAGTCCGAGTATTTTTTGATCGTCTAAAAAAAAGGTGGTCTAAAAACAAATGGTTGAAGGTGTCGAAAGCAAAGCAGCATAGAATCCCGCTGGAAGGGAAGGAAATGCAGCAGATGTAGGAGACATTGGCAAGATGATCAGAGGTCCTCATAAACTTCTTGCATTATCTGCGACGGAAAGAATTTGTATAAATTAATAATTCAAATACCATGACATTTTGATTCGGATACAATGAGCCGCAAAAAAGTTTGGCAAGTGATCGGCTATGCAAGCGCGCATTTTCTTACTCCAGACGGGCTAAAGAACCAGAAAAAGTTGGTCTTATCGGTGTGCCCTCAATTTGAAAATTTCTTCCAATACTCGAGTTGTTTCCATTCGCGCGCGGATTTGCTCATATATGTATTGTGTAATGCAATAAGCATTACTACACTGAGAAAAATTTGACAATAAAAATTACTATCTCGGATGCATTAATTTCACCTGCTTTACGAGCATTAAAAAATTGAATACGAATAAGTAAAAGCTCTTCTAATTTGTAATAGAGCTCATGACTATATTTTCCCCTATTTAACATTTGCAACGTCTTCATCGTCTGGCAATTCGATTTTGTTGTTTCTTTTTATCTCTATTTGTGAAACTGAAACTGTTTTACCTACGATTTTAGAACACGATTCTTTATATAACGCTTGAAATTCAGAAGCATCTGCTTTTCCAGTAGCATTTCTGATTTGTATACATTTAACGATCCATAAATCTAATAATTATTTGGCATAAGCACCTGCTGTAACAGCAGGAGCAGGTTTAGCATACGAATCTTGAAGATGAGGGTCGCAATTGTATTCTCCGATTACGTTCACGACACTAATTAGGTAATCGTAATTTTCTTGATGGAATAAGTCATAAAGAAAAATTGATAATTTCAGCCTTGCTATTTCGAAGTTCTATTAGTAGGCGCACAAGGAGACGCAGTCTTCCTCTTATCATGGCCCCTAAATGGGATGAATGCCTATGTTAATAAACACAACTGTTTGCGTACTCTATATTAGGTCGTCATTCATGATGACATTTGTTATTGCGTCATCACTGAGACGTAGCAATACTTTTTGAGATAATCTGTTATAACCGTAGATCTTTTTTTTTTTAGTCGTGAGCTTGAATTCTTGGGTCTTCTTAGAATATTAGATGGGTTGCAGCAATTTTCATAATGTTTCCTTATCGATGATTCAATGAAGAATCCTCTACAATTCCCACACATACTGAAATCTGAAACCATTTCATCTGTTCATCGGCCGTCGAACCGCATGAAATTCACCAGTCCTGCGGTCAAATTGTGTTTAGCCGTTGTTTCATTCCGGGCTTTTTGATTTTCTGAAATAGATTTACCTTTTTTTCTTAGTTCTGCCTTTAGACTTTACAGCATTTTAACGATGAGTTCCTCTACATGTATAGTAGTATAATGACGGGAAATCGTTCCCTCAGGTTTTTCGCAAAAGTAGCACGGATATTTTTTTGTTGCGTCTTTATCGCCCTTACGTATAACTGTGGTTTTAGAGTTTTTCATCATTTCTCCAAATACTTCCATGTTAAATTCACATGTTTTTTTATTCAGTTGTACCAATTTATTTTTTGCCATTTTCTTTGTCGTGTTCTGTAACAAAAATATGTATAAATATGTATATGTATAAAAAACTGAGTTTATTATTTCGATTTTCTGATTCAGTAGAATACTATAACTCTATGGAAATAAAACAAATACAAATAATTTTTTATTGATATATATTTGCTTTAGAAGGCTTGTGGGTACGAAACACCCTTATATACCTAACAAAGCACCGTTTATATAAGATTTAATACATATAGCTTCAATTTAAATAATCATTTGTATACAGTACTGCAATGTTACCTTTATTTTATGAAAGAATGTGCGAGATGGACTCAAGACGAAACGCTGGCGGTGCGGTGCATATACGGCTGCCCTCCGGTACTCGAAGCCATCGAAGGTATGATCTTCGAATATACAGAGGATATACCGGGGGTATACTAGTGGCTGTATTCCATAGGGAGTTAGTGAGAGTGAGAATGAGACTGGCTTGGTGAGAACGATAGCACTGTGAGAGTCGCCTATTGAATCTACACATACTGTTCTCATCGTCATCGTTCTCGCCAAAGTAGTATCTCACTATCACTCTTACTAACTGCTTGTGGAATTCGGCCCGGGGTATACCAGGGGTATATCGGAAGTACCCGAGGGTTGCGACGTTGCAAACGTCGCAGCCTCGTCGATACGAGGAATCTCGTTCGATGCGGCCAAGCCCTGAGTGCGCGGAATAAACAAGCGTGTCGACGTGTTGTTGTCGGCGCCAGCCTGTCCTCAAATTTGGGGAACGGGCTAGCTAACCGTCATCGTCGGCGAGAGAGTGAGCATCGTTGGCGCGAGAACGAGCCTCGTCGGCGTGCGCGCTGATAGGTCCTCCGCATGTCGTGAGCCAATCAGCGGGCGCCGATGCGCGGCTCGCTATCCGCGCGGACTGGCAGTCAATCGGAAGTCAGCAAGAAGCGCGGGCCAGACGAGCACGAGAGGAGAGTGACCGCGAGAACGAGCGGGAAATCCGAGAGTTCTCTCCCGACTGTCGACGGAGCACGTCGACGTTTGCGAGAGTTACGTGCGTCCTTCTCTGCTTGTCGACCCGAGATCGGTGACTAGAGGAGATTGGGAGAGTCTCTCAAGAGTGTGCGAGAGTGCGCGTGTGTTACAGGTGCAGCGCGTTGGCACTAGGAAGTACCAATGCCCGGACGAGCCAGCGACCATCCCGACGAGAGGAAGGAAGCCAGCCAGTCCGTTACCATCATCCAGAGGACCAGAGCATCCAGCAACATCGGCGTGGGAGAGCCGAAGCCGCCAGCTGCCACCAGGTTCGGGAGGAGTCCAGAAGGCGATGACGAGAGCACCGACGGAGGTCCACCGGAAGCCTCAAGAGAAGAGAGCGAGTAAGCGCGCGCGCGCGCGAGAGAGAGAGAGAGAGAGAGAGAGAGAGAGAGAGAGCCGTGAGTGAGCCGAGAGAGCGGTGTGCGGTGCGGGCGCACACCTCGAGATTAACCACGCGAGGCGTCAAGCCAGCGTGCGCGAGAGAGAGAAAGAGAGAGTGTGAAGAGCCAGCGTGCGCGAGATGAGAGAGTCGTGTGCAGTGCGGGAGCACACCTAGACGTCTTCTGCGCGAGGCGTCTTGCCAGCGCACGCGATAGAGAGAGAGAGAGAGACAACCGTCAACAGACTGGACCTGGGCCTGAGGCCTGCCGTCTGCTGCACGAGTGCGGCTCGTGTGTGAGCGCGCCAACATAAGCCCTGCGTGGCTACATTGTGAGCGGGAGGCATCATTGCCACCGCATTGTAGGGAAGGACTGGGCGAAATACAAGTGCAATAAACTGTTCGCCTGCATTACTTAGACAGAAACCAAAAATTGAACAAGTTTCTGCAGTGAAGTGTGTGGGCATTCAAACTGCATAAGCTGCTCCAAAAAGAGAACAAGCTATTGTCCTTGACTCCATCGAAGGTCTTACTATTGACGACTATATAGACGGTCTAGAAAAAGTAATTGACCTCAACCATGTTAGATTTATATCGAAAATATCTGGCCTAAGAGTATGTATATACCTGGCAAACACTCGCCTAGTAGAAAACTTTGCCAACCTACGGATTACAGTTAAAAACATCCAGCTAAAAATTCGGCCACTCTTGGAACAAAACAAAAGAGTGGTAATATCCCATGTCAGCCCACACATACCAAACGATATCATTCAAGATTACTTCAAAAGCCTCGGGATCCAACCTATGTCCGCAATAAGCATGATAAAAGCAAGTTTATCCAAGCCCGGAAGATCACATATTCTCTCATTTCGCCGCCAAACGAATATAAGGAAAGAGGATTTACACCTAATCCCCGAGTCTGTCAAAATTGTTTACGACGACACTCCCTCGTGGATCTACTTCAGCGCTGACTCAATGCTCTGCCATAATTGTCAACAAAGCGGACATACAGCCAAGTTATCTCCTACGATCGCCAATAGCACTCTAATAAATACACACATACACAACAAACCGACACCAACTCGCAAAGCATGGAAACTTACGAAGATCATTCACTAAATCTTCCAGAGATTCCAAAAGCTCTACAGATCCGCCCAGCACCGATAACCTAAATTTACTTAAAAGACCACCGCCTCCTTCGAAAACTTCTGAAAAGTCCGGGACGTCATCGTCTTCAAAAATTATTGAAAAAAACACCAACAAAATTGAACAAAAAGATAAGAAAAAGGAGAACAGTTTTACAAAACCTCTCGCCAAAAAGAAGAAGAAAAATGAAGACATCGAAGTGAACATCACGCAGCAGGGAGCCAAACAACTGGTTGAATCCCTAACTCCAGTCAAAAAAGCGTTCAACGAAGCAACCATTCAGCATGCTCTCACCTACGAACAACTACGCTCTTTTCTCGAAGAAAGTTATAGAAAATCAAACATCAGATAGCAAAAAAAATACTCAGAAGATAATAACCACTTAATAACATTGCTCGATCTAACATACTCTCTCATCAAAGATCAAAGTCTTAAATCTAGATGTGCGAGATTAAAGAAGAAACTCTCTGATCCCACAAACTCGAGAAATTCGTCAGACACGGAATCAGTACTTTCAGAAGACTCCGAAGAATTGTCTATACCAAACCGCTAAACTAAATCAAATAAAAACAAATAAAAATGACCATTTTACGCCAATCCAACCTAAAAATACTATTTTGGAACTCCAGAAGTATATCTAACAAAAAAGAAGTTTCCAAAATACTAACGGACCTCGACGTATTTATATGCGTCGAATCCTGGCTCTCCAAGAAGAACGACAACTTTCTGTTCGCAGGATTTAAAACCTTCAGGCGAGACCGACCAGACAAAATTGAGGAGGAATAGTGCTACTCATTCGGAACAGCTTAGCGTACAAAACAAATACAAACATCACAAGTCCACCCACATCTGTCGAAATAGCAAGTATAACATTAACCAATGTAAACCCCATGCTTGACTTAATTATATGTTACAGAGCCCCAAGTCTTACACTCACTAATTTACAATGGGATCAAATATAAAGTAATATAAATAAAAACAATAACACCGTCTTTATGGGAGATTTTAACGCGCATCACCTATCCTGGAACTGCAATAAGACTGACTCTAACGACGAAAATTTCTATAATTGTCTACTTAAAACTAACTTAATTTTACACAATGACACATCCCAAACATACATGCAACCTCAAAATAATTATGCTTCCAATATTGATCTAATATTCTCTAGTAACAATCTATCTCACAAACTTAAGGGAGTACCCTCGGTACGGAGTTAATCATTTGAGAGAACGCCTCGACTCTCTGTTGACTCACTCGGTTACGGTCGTAAGTTTGGCAACGTCGCGCTTCTACCGCACTCTCCTTCGCTCTCCACCTCGGTCCCCGTGTCGCGCAGTCGTTGTCTGCTTGATTATACGCATTGGGTTTCTAACCTATGACGAGCCTTGTGAGTTTTGTAAAACTAATAAAATGAGTAATAAGAATGAAAAATTGTTTTGGAAAAGAAAGAGAGTCACAGAAAAAGTGTACAAGCAATGGTGTAAGCAAGTAGATATTGGAAAAACATCAAGAATATCATCTTCTAGCCAAAGGCTGTGTTCAAGTTACTAAAAATAAGAAAGTTATTCGCAAAATAAGCGAATATCTAGATTTAAACTATAATAATATATGATCAAAATATATCGTTTCATACATTAAGTATTTTCAACGTTATTGTTCTTAATTTATTTGCGTTCGAATCGTTACAATAAATAAAGATTTAATGTTATTCACGTATATACATTTTTTTATTAATTATTGATTTATTCAAATTGTTGTTCACATTATAATATGCCCCATATGATTTTAAGCCCGAAAGCGATGGCAGTCAAATATTTTAAAATCTAGAACTCGCGCGTAAACGGAGCCATGTGGAGAAGATGCGACGTTGCCATATCTCCGATTTGCTTCTGCTAGTCATTCATTTATGAAGGAAATTGTCTAATTTTTATACGTATAAGCTCTTCATGATATTTTTGAACACGACTATAGATCCGAAATAAATTTTTACATCTCTCAATTTTTAATCGTTAATTTCTCGCGTTTAAAGCTCTTAAGGGTAACCCAATTTTACTCAGGGCTTTAGTACAGTTTAATTAAGCTGTCCCCTAAATTTCAAGCGATTCTCACTTTTAAATCTGTTACCGGAGGTACTTCCTTAACGTAAATACACACACCGACACTTGGGGCTCTTACCACTTCCCCATATTCATAAATGTTGATTTAAAAAAATTTATATATATAGGAAAAAATGCTTTAAAATCAAATCGGTACGCACCAACTGGAAATTAGTCGAACAAGACTTAAACGATAACATTGAAAAATTATACTCACAATCAGACGAATACACTTGCGCTAGCACAACTGAAAAATATTACATATTTACAAATATTATTACCGATGCCATAAAAAAATACTCCGACTAGGAAAAACTAATAAGTGTGAAATAAGTATGAAATCAGTATAAAATGTACTAAAAAGGATTGAAATCTCTAAAAAAAATTAACTTTTTAAATAGTAAAACTTTAGACAAGTTTGATATATTCCACAACGAAGTTACAGATAGAAAAGAACTGAGATCAATCAAACAAAGTAAAGTTTATTATACTAGGAAATTTAAGTGCGCTTTGCGCACTCCTTATCATGTAATAATTAACATTTAAATTTTGCTGCCTGCTTAGTGCCCACATTTGAAGCGTTTGTAGGTTATATAATAAAATCCGTATTTCTGATTCGCGTTCCTTAATTCTTGTACCAGGCGACCGATTTTCAATTAAATGCTTCACAACAAAGCCCATTACTTTTTTAAGAGAGGATCATGTCATAATTAACATTTAAATTATGCTGCCTGCTTAGCGCCAACAGTTTGAAGCGATTATAGGTTATATAATAAAATCCGTATTTTTGATTCGCATTCCTTAATTCTTGTACCAGGCGACCGATTCTCAATTAAATGCTTCACAACAAAGCCCATCACTTTTTTAAGAGAGGATTTAATCGTAATGAAGCAAGGAACAACTCACAAGATAATTACTACCTAACTTGACATGCCCGTTTCAGTTTATTTATTAGTGAACAACTAAAATTTTCTTTTTATGTATTAGAACGTCATACAAACACCATAAGTACAATAAAACGGGCATGGCAAGTTACGTAGTAATTATCTTGAGAGTTTTTCCTCGCTTCATTACGATTAAATTAATAAACTTGACTTTGTTTGATTGATCTCAGTTCTTTTCTATCTGTAATTTCATTTCGGAATATATCAAACTCGCCTAACGTTTTACTTTTTTTAAAAGTAAATACGAATATCACCATTTTTTTTTAATAACGACGTATGTAGGCGAAGCCCACTCGGAAAAAGCAACTTTCCTATTCTAAAATAAAGAGGAATCATCATTCTATTCGTTCTCTAATTGGTTGTTGATTGGCCAATAAGATTACGAGATATAAATGGCGGGACGCGTGTAATAGTTTGTTTCTAACCTATAAAAATATTTAATATAAAACAGAGCGCTTAGTGCGCATTGATCTTGCTAGTTTTGTGAAATCCAGACGCAAGTTTAGCGTCAATTGCTTCAGAATATTTATCACACAGCGGATAAGCTATATCTTGAGCACGAGCAAAAACAGGAGAAGTTCCAGGTTTAAAATGTACCTTAACTGGATGTCCAGTAAGTTTTGCAGCTATTTTACTGAAAACTTTAGCATACCTTGTCAAAAGTTGATCCAGCTTTGCTTATTGATCACGAGTTAATGGAGGTGGAAGAGTAGAAAGTACATTAACCTCGATTGGAGAAAGAGTTCGGTCCAATTAATTTCGTGACTGAATTGTGCGATCCACTCACGACCAAATCAGGAATCGTAAGAGCCTTGAATAACGTAGACTAGAAGTTGACGAGATGTAGAACCAAATGAAACATTAACAGAGTAAGTACCGATGCAGTTGAGGCGATGTTGCGAGTAACTAATAAATTTTTTAGAAGTTGGCTGCAATTGAAAATTGAGTTTGAGTTTACGAAGTGTATTGCTACCTATAAAAACATATGGTGAACCAGAATCTAATTCCATATTTAATTTGTGGACTTCAATGAGCACTTGAAGTATTTTCTTACCAGAAGAATCAATAAGGTGGATTTCTTCAACTACGTTGAAACATTTCAATGTGTTTATTTGTTGTGCATGCTCTTCAGAACTTTGTATTTGAGAAGTAGAAAGCGAAGATGAAGCTCTGCAAACTTTCGCTATGTGTACACGTTTTTTGCATTTATGACACTCAGAAGTACAAAATGGACACTCACTGCGTTTGTAACGTTCTCCGCATCCATAACAAGCGTACTGACCTTGTTGTTCGCCATGATCTTGCTTCCGAGAAGCACTGAGCGATGTATGCGAAGCATTCTAGAAGTAGAGGTAACCTCAGTCGCTCTTTAACAAGTTGACTCTAATGTATGTGCTATTTCATAAGCATCCTTGAATGTAGTAGGTTTCTTGGAAATTATTTCGTCGAGCATATGACGATCGGTGAGACCATGCAGGAGCTGCTCAATCAACATCGTGTCGAAAAATGTGTCGTATTCGCAGAACGTAGCTTCTTGTTTTAATCGTAGTAAGAAATTAGCAATGTATTCATTTTGTAGCTGTACAATTTGTCGGAACTTAACACTTTCTGCATATTTATTTTTCTTGACGTCAAAATGTGCAATTGAAACAGTGCGAGTTGGTTGATACGTACGACTCTCTGGTGTATCAGGAGTAACAAGAATTTTTAGAGCATTATTGAGTTCTCCACCCATATAAAAAATCGAAAAATTGGTGATTTTTTGCCATTTTCAAGCTTAGACAACTTTTTCCCTAGGCAACCATTTTTAACTCACCAGCCCTCGAATTTAAGCTTTCTTCGGATACTTTGATCGTATCAATACACATTTTAGGATTGCGTCACCAGATATTGAGTACCTATAGTTAAGCAAAGGCTAGTTTTCGTTAATCTTTCCCATGTTAATTTCCCATAATAGAATTTAAACTGCCCAGCAAAAATAGGTATTTCGAAATCGCGGGAACCCAAGGTTTTTCGAATTTGGGGTGGCCTAAGAAACCTGTAAGTGCATGCCCCCAAATTTCAAATTTGTTCATTCAGACCCCCTGAAGTGTCCGGTTTTCTGTGGGTTTGCACATATATACTCAAGCGAAATTACCAAATTCTTTTTCAGAAATTTTACTCAGTTGTAATGCCCACTCGAATCTCTTGAAATAATCGTCAACTGTGGTTCCTTCGGACGAACGATATTCTTGATACTTGAACGGAGGAGCTTTGGGTTGAGCTTGAGAAGTAAATTCAGGCTGGTTTATAACAGAAGTGGTAACTTGTGGAATAGCAATCCTCAGAGCATCCACCAACGCCTTCGTCACAGCAGCAATCAATGCAGTAGAAGGTTCCTCTACGTCTGACAAGATTATGTTAACTTCGTAATGAAAATTTGCACTTTTCACTATTTGTCTCCGCGTGTTATTGTAGTAGAATATAGAAAATCTAGTAATTGGCGTAATTTCGAAACTAATTCTGACACTAAAATATTGTGTATGTAAGAGTAAACTTGAGAAAGTGCACAGACGTTTACTCAGAGATAGGTTTATTAGAATGACAGTTATTGTTTACAATCAATAATATGAAGTTACATGAAAAACAATAAAATTTACAAAAGAACGTTGATTGAAATATACTACAGTTTTAAACTTAAATAATATATTGATCAATTACAAAACACTCTCCATATACTTACTCCGTAACTTGCCATGCTTGTTTACATGTATTTTTTATGGAGTTTTTTAGTCTTTATGGGCGAGCGTCTAGAAGTGCTTTGAATTTTTTCTAAAAATAAAATATAAACATTTTTAACACCACTCGACCATTGTTATAAGTTATTGTTGTAAAAAATTGTTAGATGATAAGCTCCAGATATTTTACATGTTAAAATCAATTCAGTTCAGGTAGTTCATCCCGGGCAGTCCCTGCCAACAGTTCGGCTCGCTGCACTAACGCATGGGGGTTCCCTCTCCACAGCACACAAAGCTTTGATTTGAACGCACCTCTATATACCCACCATACGCACACATCGTTAGACGCGCCGCGTCGGTGAGCGAACGATTCACACGTCCTGAGTGCTGACGTCATCGCCAGCTAAGCAGCACTAGTGTGCGTGCGCGCGCGGCTGACGATAGCCTACTTTAGAACACACAATAACTCGAAAACTAAACGGCAAATGATTACTCATGAGGTCTCAAAAGATTCGCAATATCGTCCTGACTTCAGTTTTTCAACAAGATCGTAAGAAGCATTCGGTTACAATCAATGAAAATGTACGTTTCGCGCGGGCCAACATAGCATTAAGCTATGTCATCTTACACATATACTTTAATTCACTTACCAACATATAACGTGTATTAACAATACTAAAAATTATATAAACAATTTACTTTTCAGAAAAATTTTTGTATCATAGCAAGTTTATAAGTAATAATTTCTTGAATGAGTTCTCATATCAATAGGAAAGTTATCGACTGAACCGGAGTTACCTCTTGCAGATGTACAGAACTTACGAATTTTCGTTCCATATCAAGATAACAAAGAAATTACTGTGTATTTCAACACGTGTAAGGTATGACAACCAAACAAATTTTCAAAAAGTTCGAATTTGGCATTTAGTATGAAATTTTTCATATAAAATTATCTCTAAATACTGTATAGTATTATTTTGGCCAGCGAGGCCAAAACTAGAATTATACCGACCGTGCAGCGATTGGTAAGTCCTCCTCTCGGGCCGCTAGACAAAAAGAATCGTATCAATTGTTATCTTTTACTTGCATAAATTAAATCGAAAAGTTTATTATACTTGAGAATTAATTGGTTTCATATAAATTGATAAATTTATCTTTTATACCAGCTCTACACCGCACGCTCGCAAATATATATGATTTTAGGACATACGCGAGTATAGACTGACTACTTGAGGTCGTAAAATTCCCAATAAAACGCGCGTCCGCTTCTAATATTCTTATACACCATGCTTGCTCCTTCTTATTCTCCCTCTAGCATTTTCCATACCACCGCGCGCTTGTGTGAGCATATAAAATATAAACTTTTGGTAGATTGAATTTTTTAGTAGGAAGTAAAGCAAGCCAAAGGTGAGTCTCATCTTGACTTTTTCGTCTTTCTCTACTCCCCTTTACCTCTATTTCGGCATATGTGATATTCACCGCGTATTGAAATACGACTAGGCTTTTCCTCGCCTTTCTTTATTACGACTCGGCTCTTTGAATAATTTTGATTTGCGCCAGTACTGCAGACACTTCACTGTATATTTTACATCTTCATCTCAAATCGAAGTTTTATATGCTTCTTCGTTTATGTGCTCCACTGCACTGTCTCTCATGAGCTTAATTTGCAATTTTATCTTATGAGTATATTTTTTGTAATGCGCTTTCCATATATTTTATTGTAACTTCTACTGTTACAATGTTAATTTTTTCAAATTGTTTGAACGCTCTAACTGAATGATTTTATTAGTTTCTTATAAATATAGTAATGCCTGTTGCATTACACAATACATATATGAGCAAATCCACGCGCGAATGGAAACAACTCGGGTATTGGAAGTTGAAATTTTCAAATTGCGGGCACACCTATAAGACCAACTTTTTCTGGTTCTTTAGGCCGTCTGGAGTAAGAAAATGTGGGCTTGTATAGCCGATCACTTGCCAAACTTTTTTGCGGGGCAATTGAAATCTTCTTATGGGAATTGACCATTGGGGAAAATTAACGAAAATTAGACACGGTTCAACTTTAGCCACTTAGTGTCTGAAGGCGAAATTCAAAAATGTGTATCACTAGGATGGAAGTATCAGAAGAGAGCTTTAATTTGAGGGCTGGTAAGTTGAAAATAGTTTCCTAAGTCAAAAGTTGTCTAGGCTTGAAAATAGTAAAAAATCACGATCAGAAAAATACATTTTTTAAATTCATATAACTTGTGATCCGAGCGGTCAATTGCAACCATCCAGGGCTCAAATTGTAGCCCACTTCTTCGTTTTAAAAATTTTGATTAATATTTAAATTTTACGATCAGATATATTTACGACGATGAAAAAGGCCAAAAAACTGCCATAATTAATAAACTAATATATTGCTGATTGTAAAATTGTAATGTTAATCCAAATTTTTTAAAGGAAAGTAGGAGAAAAGAGCTACAATTTGAGCCCCAGATGGTTGAAAATGCCTACTCAAATCAAAAGTTATAAGGATTTTAAAAATAAGAAAAATCGCTGATTTTCGTAAAAAATCGAAAAATTGGTGATTTGTTGCCATCTTCAAGCCTGGACAACTTTTTCCCTAGGCAAGAATTTTTAACCCACCAGCCCTCAAACTTCGATTCTATTAAAACACATTTTTGGATTGCGCCTCCAGACAAAAAATGGCAATTTTCTGGTTTTCGATAATGTTCCCCGTGTTAAATTTCCATAAGAGAATTTTAAGTGCCCCGCAAAAAAGTTTGGAAAGGGATCGGCTATGCACGCGTACATTTTCTCACTTCAGACGGCCCAAAGAACCAAAAAAAGGTGGTCTGGTGGGTGTGCCCTCGATTTGAAATTTTCAACTTTCAACAGCCGAGTTCTTTCCACTCGCTCGTGGATTTGCTCATATAGTTAAGTAAAATTTATCACATTATCGTACATAGCGAAAAATCGCAATATTGTTTTTAAAGAACAAAATATAATTCATTTAAAAACATGAACTTCGAATTGTGATCATTTACGTATGTCAAATATTTAATTTTTATTTTAGGAGCTCACGTTGACCTGTATCGTAAAAAGCAAAATTTCGAGTTGCCTTAAAAAGGAGTCATGGTTATTAGCATAAGTGTTGTGGGAGTCCAAGGTGGGTGCAAAAAAGAAATAGCGTACGCGGCACGAAAAAGTCATAGCAGCACACAACTTCGACCCCAGTTTTAGTTTCATTTTACGACTAACGAGTGTCGCAGGCTCCACTTTTTTCGCGTCACTCAGAAAATTCAGGTTTTCATTTTTTTTCTACTGTGTCTCAATTTAACTTTTGCTCTCGTCGTAAAATGCGTTTTTTCATGCAGTCTGTGAAAAATGTGTGTTTGCATAATAATGAAGGCCTAGCATGGATGTACGATTTTTCCTGTACATTAAATCTTAAAAATACATACTTAGTAAGACTATACTAATTAACCAGTACTGAAATCGTCGATTTTATCAAATAATGCAGGCTAATTAAATCTATGTGATGTCATATTTTGTGAAAATAATAAAATCAAAAACGTGATTCAAAAAGGCGCAAAATATAATCGCAACCACTATAATCTTCCCAAAACGTTGCATAATAAACAGACAAAACTACGGCTTTTCCAAAAACACACTTGTAAATCACAATTTCATTGTGGATGATTTTACGAGAAGGCCAGCGTCCAAAGCAATCATTGATGACTCTCGGTCGAACTGACCTAGCGATATCTTGAAACACAAACGATTACCAGCAGAATATAGTTTACTTCAATAAAGCCTCTGTAAGGTGAATTGAGGAAGAACTAATCATCTTTGCACTAACTTTACGTGCTAGTAGCGCTTTTCTCAAAAAATTGGTTTGACATTTTATTTTTTTCTACACTTTTTTCATTTGATTCTAAGAATGTGATTACGTTTGAAAAATAAAGATTTGAAATAAAAAAGGTACGCATTGATTTATAATGAAAATTTAAAAAATGAAAATATTAGAAAGGTAAGATTGTTAAAAAAATAAATTTCAAATTCGAGATTTAATAATAAGATATTTTGAACTTTTAATATTTCAATATTTATTGGTTATAATTAAATTTTTGTCTTTGGTTATTAAGTACTTTCTAATCTGTATAACTGAAAATTACAATTTTTGTTAAACCTTATAACTCCCTAACTAAAGTTAAAATGTTTTGAGAAATTTATGATTTTATGAGGTTATGAGTATTTAAAATATCAAGGTTTAAATTTTTTTATGAAAATTACATGATTTGATATTGTGACGGGTGCTCTTTCCGTGAAATAATTGAGATTGAAAGTATTTTAAAAATCATTAATATACTGTATATTTGAACAATATTTGATCTATTAGAATTATAAATTTTGTTGGAGGAAGCTACGTGCCAAAGAATAAGCAGCGGTTTTTATTTTATCAATAGTTTTTGATTTTTTAAAAACTATTTTTTGCGTGTTTAAATCATTTCATTATCAAAAAACCGCTGCCAATTCATTGGCACGTAGCTTTCTCCAACTAAATTTATAGTTTCAACAGATAAAATATTATTTAAATATACAATGTTAATGCTTTTTTAAATATTTTCAATCTCGATTATTTTGCTGAAGGAACAATTAAAAAATAATACAAAATATTGTGGATCTGAATAAGTTGGAATGCGTTAAAGCAAGCCATCTGCGCAAGGATTGGCAGTGCTCATGTACTATATGTCATACTGATGTGTGTTTGTATATCATTTTGACATAAATTAATAGGGAGGGACTTTAACGACGTGCAACGACACCCCTATAAGAGTAAGAAAAAGTTTTAAGAAAAATCAGTTTTTACATTTTAGCTCTTTACTTAAGAACCACTCGACGAAATCGTTTCAAATGTTAGCAGCAAATAGATGTTTTTATGGTTAATCACCGCATAAAATTTTAAAGCATTTGACTGCATTGTTTTAGAGATACGAGAAGTCAAAAAATTTTCAAAAAAAAAAATTGAAACCTTGATATTTTAATAAACATAGGGGTTTGAAAGCTGCGCAATGAACTTAGCCAAGACACATATAATTTATCTTCCAAAAATCTCAAGTACAATAAAGCCTTTTTACTTCAGTAATCGAGGCACAATAAAATCTCATTTTTTCCAGTTTTAGATCTTTTATTGAAAAAATAAGTAGTCAAATCACTTGAAATTCTAATGGAATATAGTTTATAGATATGAATTTTTTAAAAAAAAATCACCTTTTTCATTTTATCTGCCGAACAAAGCGGTTGATCCCGAGGACCAAACGGGGAAAAGTAGGTAATTTTATTCTCTTTCAAATGCATATTAGCTGAATTGGTTATAACGATGGGATGATTGAAAAAAAACGCAAAATAGTATTTTTCAAAAATCAAAAATTTTCAGAATCCAAAAATATACATGCATGTCAAATTTTATTGATATTCACCGAGTAGTTCTAGAAATATTACGGTATACACACACACACACACAAACACACACACACACACACATACATACGGACATTTTCTAAAAACACGTGATCTGAACTTCTAACACACCAAAAAGTAATTTCTAGAAGTTTTGACGAAACTCAAAATTTTACTATTACAAAGCTTCCTCTAGGAGGAAGCAATAATGCGGTTATAACGCATATGATGAAGAATAAAATTACTTACTTAATAAAGTAATAAAATTACCCATTTGGTCCTCAGGATCGACCGCTCCGCTTGCCAGTGACAGCGCATGTTAAATTAAAAACAACATGCAGAAATACCTACATAATTTATATAATTTAAGAATATGTTAAAATAACAAAATTTGTAACCGAGCTTAATCCATAATTGAGTTATGAAAGTTGATTTAGTTAGAAAATAAAATTCAGCTCACGATCAAAATCTACCAAAATGTCCTGCTCTGAGCGATGGCGCCCTCAAGCGTTATCTATGCTAACTGCAGTAAACATACAACTCGTTGGAACATATGTCCGACATACTTTACGACTAATAGATCATATTATTTTATGCAAAATTATTTAAACAGAACTTTAATTTGAGAATCTCATTGGGTACTATTGCTTTGCATAAATACATTATGTAACAGCGTAAATGAAAAAACTTTATAATCATAAAAATGCAACAATCATATAGCCGAAAGTTCATAGCGCTGCTAAGTATATCTAATGAGTATGCGTTACAGTAAGAGAACCGTGCTTTTCCCCAATGAACTCTTTTTCGCGTGGATACATGCCCGGCATAATAAATAAATACCTGACTGACATTATTATAAATTGTTACGTTGCATGTTATATTTTATATTAGCTTTTCTAGAAAACAAAATGTCAACATATTGTAATTACAAAAGAGAAGAGCCGTCGACAGCGTTCATTGAAAAGTTTGCTCAAAATGCCAACAAAAATACACAGACGAAACTCTATCCTAATTAGCTAATCTGAATCCATCGAGGAAAAAGCAGATAGCCGTCATCAGTGTTCTCACGCTGCAGCGGCTCACTTTGTGGTCCTCGGCGAGAGCAGGAATTATGCTAATTTTAATTTATGCTTTTGTCGCGCTCGCGAGCAGCAGCAGCAGCAGCATCGCCAATATAACCGATTCCACAAAAAAGGAAAAAAGGAAATAGAGATAAAAAGAATAACAGGCGCTCTCCATCTTCTGCTGGTCGTTTTTCCCCTACTATAGGTAAATATCCACGAATACGTCGTCGGTTCTCTCAGCGTCGTTCGCGCTTGTGTATACAAGCGGCGTTTCGCCACGTCAGCGCGTTGAAATATAGTATATAGAAGCTTTGCGCAACCGACTTTCAAAATACCAGATTAATTAGTCGATTTTATAGAGATCGCGGCGCTTTGACGATTGTCTCGTTCCCGTCTGCGACTTGACTCGGCAGCTACACACAGTCATCGGGATAATGCGCGCGCGCGCGCTCGCGCGTATAAGCAGCCGTCTAAGTCGCTAATATACGGAGCGTACGGGTGTGTACAGCCTTCGGGACCACCCCGCCTCTGGAGTCTGGGCCTCTGAGCGAGCCAGAGCTCGAGCCAGAGCCAGACATCAGAGACGCAGGCGCGCCGCGCATTTCGCCGAAATAAAAGCGGCCGGCCGCTAGGCCCGTTACGCGACTTGATTTAGAGCTCGGCCCGCGAGATATCGATGAGTTTTATACGCGTTATAGGAGTCTCGGCCATGTGTATCGGTAGCCTTTGAGAAATGATTAGCGGATTATAAGTCGTGAAGCAGCTAGAAGGATGATGAAGGGTCCATATAATATACGCTCGCGCGCTTTTTCTCTATCAAAGTGTTTTTAACGTGCGCTTTTATGGCGCGATTAATATGATCGTAAAGTGTGCGAAGAGTAAATTAGAAACGGGGAATATTCGATGTAAACTCTCCCGTACAATGTATCGGCGGACTCGGCTACGAGACTCCTGATTTACGATTGCCACGGTTCACGGAATTCAAGCTGCCCGCGCGCGGCTGCTTCCATAATTACATAGCGCGGCGTATTCTGCTCTCGGCGCCGGCATCTGAAAATATTGTAATTCGCCTTCGGAGCATAAAAGTGACGAGCGCTTTGGTTGCGCAACGCGTCCAGACGTGCTCGGATGCTGAAATATTTTTATCTCTCACTTCGGAATACGTCACACCGACATTCAGATTCCTCCTCGATGCTTCAGCTCTTCGTACACGATAAGGAGGACATCGAGGCGCAGGCTGCGAGAAAGAGAGCGCATAACCCGCAGCGATTACGAGGTCATAGGGATCCGGCGGAAAAGATTGGGGTGAGCAACCCTTGGCGCGCTTGTCTCAGCTTTCGTATATAGCTGCGGGAGTAAGGAGCTTGCCGTCTCCGCCGCCGCCGCGGTCCCGAGATCAGAAAGCGGAAAGGAGCCAGCGCGGCGCCCCAGTGCCAGCGCGACTTTGACCCACATATAATATCGTTCTCCCGTTTTTGCCTTAGCCAACTCCTCTGCCTCCACTAGTCGCCGTCGCGCCTTCTTCCCGTCTTACTCGCGCGCTTCTCCCGAGACCATTATCTTAATCCACACACATCCGCTTTAAGACCTCGTCGCTGGCACTTATCTCGTGCAACGAGCGGTCCGAAAGCTCCTTCGTTCGCCTCTCTCTCTCTCTCTCTCTCTCTCTCTCTCTCTCTCTCTCTCTCTCACTCTCTCTCTTTCTTTCGAGCGCGAGACTGAATCCTTTTCCCACCGGCAGCCGACACTCGACTTCCTCGAAATCGTAAATCTCGACTATTTATTGCCCTTCGATCGCTTTATTCTACGTCTTGTTTCGACATTTTTTCAAAATCGCCGCTCTCCCTTCGACTGCGAGAGCATAGCGGATATAGTGTAATTGATTACATTTTGGCAACGGGCACGCTCTCGTAACGAGGCGGGATTGTTACAAAACTGTTGGCGTGCTGCTGCTTAAAAACGGGCGCGTTGCGATAATTTACGAGCCAGTTAAGAGATATCGTGATATAACGGAACTAACTTTCGGATACGTTTACGACTTTGTTACAGCTATCGCGGAATCTTAATTTTCCTTTCTCCTCCGTTAATTATAATTTTTTTAATCAGCCTCGACCTTATGCCGCGAGTTTCTCGATTTTAATTTGAGACCTCGTTAATTCTTTCATCCGGACTTTTTAATTAGCCCGCCCGTTGAAAAAGCTCTGTATACAAGCTTAGCGCGTACAAGATGCTCGCACAGCTATACGGAATTCCGATTTCCTAGGTCCATCTCGAGGGATGGTATTTTCGAGAAGTGTGCGATCGAGTATCCGCGGAGGGAAGGGACAGGGCTGGAGGAGTCGTCGACCTCATGGCCTTGGCTGCGACCGATTCATTACGGCACCTCAGCGGAATAGTAAGGAGGCGAGCGCGCGCGAAACGATGAGCGATGGCCCGTGGGGTAGGTTCTTGACTTTGCTTCATTTTTCTTCGGGGCGGTGGCGCGCACTCACTCGGCCCGCGCGCTCGGACGAGAAGCAGAGCGAGAGGTAACGTCACGAGCTGCCCGCAATAAAGACGCGGACCTTCATCTAATCCCGAACACGCGGCGCGATCTTAATCTCGGACTTCGGATCGGCAAGGTCATCTGCGCGCTTGAGAATCTTCCTCGTCCGTTGTTTGAAGATTTTTGCACTCTGCGCGTTTACAAAATCTGGCACGAAATCAAATGAATGATTCAATGGCCATTTTCAAACTAGCAAAGGGATTAAAATTAATAAATCCGACATAAAAAGTCGGGGGCCATAATTTATTCATCCCCACGCTCGTCGACGTTTCCTTTCAACCCCCGGGGAAGTTGAGTACCGCGGACTAGCTTGGCTTTTCTCTACAGAAACGGCAGCAGCGCGGCAGTGGCGGCCGTGTTTCCGATGTAAGAGGCAAATCCGAGGCGAGGGGAGACGCACGGCGGCGGAGAAAATGAAGACCGAGAGAGAGAGAGAGAGAGAGAGAGAGGGAGAGAGAGAGAGAGGGAGAGAGAGAGAGCGCTGGACTCTCTGGACTCTGGCGTCCCCCTCGACTCTTTCGCTCTCTCAGTCGCCGAACCCCGCAGCAGAGCGAGCCAGAGCCAGGGACTCGCGCTCGCTCTCCTCTCCGAGACAAGCGGCAGGGACTAAGGAGGGAGAGAGAGAGAGAGAGAGAGAGAGAGAGAGAGAGAGAGAGAAGCAAGGGGAAGAAGACCGACTAGATCAATACTTGGCATCTCCGTGGCGGCCAGCCGCGCGCTGGACCAAGCCGGACATCGTGCGTTCCGAAACTCTTGCCTTCTCCCTCTCTCCCCCTCCCTCTTTCTCTCTCTCTCTCTCTCTCTCTCTCTCTCTCTCTGCGCGCTCTCTGTCTTCCCCTACAGCACGACTTGCTCTCGCGCGCGCGGCGACGGCGGCGGCATCGACCCCAGAAACGGAAACTTCGCCAGGCTCGGACTGTGCTCGCTCTCCTCCGCAGCCTCCAGCGAGGCAGCCCTTCCGGTCTCCGAGGGTTCTCGACCTTTCCGCGTCCCTCTCTCTCTCTCTCTCTCTCTCTCTCTCTCTCTCTCTCTCTCTCTCCCTCCCTCCCTCTTGCTCCCCTCGCGAGCTAGGCGCTCTATCTGTCTTTCGCTCTTATCACCTCGTTCAAGGTCAGCGGCGAGCGCTCGCCCTCGCCCTTCCCGCGCCACCCCCGCCTCGCCACGCCACGCGCACGTACGCTGCCTCCTCGATATTTTCGCATTCTGTTTCGCGGCCGCGTCGAGCAAGAGAGGAGCTACTTTTTTTTATATTGCTTTCTCGTGTACGTGTCTGCGTGCTTTAATTGTCATCGAGCCGAGAGCAGAGAGAGAGGACGTCGAGCGGCTCCGATACGATCGTGTTCGAGCTTTTACATTGCCCTCTTTATACCATCCTCCACTCGTCGCGGATATTGATTTTTTTTTCTTCTTTCAAGACGCGCCAAGGTCCGGATGAGTGTAAAGCAGAATTTTCCCTCGCCTTTTACGAGGACTTCATGGCTCGCTCGATGCTTCCTTCATAAGCTCCAAAGGACTTGTCGGCTTCATATTTACTGCCGCAGCTCCGGGGTCAAGGTCGCGTTTTCATCGGAAGAGAAAAAGAAAGCTTCCGGGCGCGTAGACTATTTTGTACGGCGTGTCGAAGGCGTTTTCGCGAATCGGCTAGAGCGAATCGGGAGGCTGCGAGCGCGCGCGCGCTCAGGGTTGAGAGCCCCGGTCCGTCGGTCAATTTCACCTTGGCTCTGCGGAGTCGCGAGGGGCGAAGACTCGCTGCCGCCGATGCCGGGCAGGCCGTGGTCGCCGTTTTCTCATCCTACACGCGGAAGCACATTCCGGCCCCAGACTGGACGAGCAGCAATAAGACGTCGCAAGGAAGCAAACGCGAATTAAAGATAAATAAGGTATAAGAGATAGTGGAAATCTCGTCGGACTTGTGCGCGCGGCCAGGACCTTCTTCTCTCTGACGAATTGAGCAGGAGAAAATCTCTCTCTCTCTCTCTTTCTCTCTCTCTCTCTCTCTCGTGATTATTATTTTTTTCCTTTGTTTCTCTCCGCCGCCCCAGCGGATTAGCACGATTGCATTATTTCTGTGATTTTCAGATGTTTATTGAGCTGGTCTCCAATATTTACAACGAGCTTCTCTCTTTAATTCGGAAAATTGGATCTCTCCATTATTCAGCGAAGAATTTTCTCTCGCGATTACTTCCAGTGAGCGAATCGTCGTTACACGATACTTCGAGCTCTATGGCGGCATATCATTATAACACGGGATGGACCCCCGCAGAGGTCGCCTGCTCTTTGACTACTAGATCGAAAACGCGCGAGGGATCGAATGTCTTTACGTCATTCCGCCCATCTTGCGAGCTACGGCAGGCTGCTCTATTCCTTTTCCTCGCGCGAGAAAGACGTTGACCGTATAGCTCAGCTAGCTGCCACTACTGCTCTGCCGTCGTGGCCCCGCTGCTCAAGAGACTTTGTTGCCGAGTTTCTTAAAGGAGACCCTCCTCAAACTTCCCCGTCTCTCTCTCTCTCTCTCTCTCTCTCTCTCTCTCTCTCTCTCTCGTTCGCTCTCTGTATCCGAGCGCAGCAGTGTCGGCTTCTCTCCTGCCTGCCTGCCTTTTTTTTCTTGTCGAGGCCCTAATAAAGTTGTCCTGCGGTCTGCTTCTTCCGCTCGAAGGGTTGCCACTGTAGGAAGCAGGAAACTCGAAAGATCATAATCCTCTGATGTCATCAATAGATTTCTGCGACAGTTCCTCACAAATTACTTCCTTTGACTTGTATCTTGCGAAAGCTACTTTCCTCAACTTCTTACAGATTGATATTATACTCACTGATTCTCCTCTTTTACACTCTGCTTCTATCATTCTTCGAAGAAGCCGTCGGTTTATCGATTTCCCCATCTGGAGGGCGGTCTAAAATTTGATTAAGTGGAAAATTCCGAGTTGGGTTAGGCGACTTGTTTTCTAAATCGTGCGCTCGCCGCTATTCCGAGCAGAGCGTATAGCCTTCAAGACTCCGCAGTGTCTTATAGGACCTTTGCTAAAAATACTTCAAAGACGACCTGCCTGCTGAGCTATGAGATATTCGCACTCCCTTACACGATGTAAGATTTTCACAATAGCTTGAGCTGAAAAAATTCTAGAAAGCCGAGTACAAAAATAAATCTCACTCTGTGTGTGCCTTAAGGGCAACGAGAATTGATAAGTTGAAAATCAGGGACGAACGCGATACGCGATCGGAGCTCCATTAGGAGGAAGGCGTACATGCGCGTGCCCAAAGTCGGTAATGGGCTGTTTAACGCCCCTAGGGCCGTTCTCGTACATATAGAGGAGACAGAGAGAGAGAGAGAGAGAAAGAGAGAGAAAGATACGGCTTTTTCAGGTAAAGCGAGAAAATTGCCCCGGCAAACTTGTGCACGGCTGTCTAATATGCTACATGCATCGCGGGAGGAAGCCGAGACGAGCTGCCACGTGATATTCCGAGGCTCGTAGAGAGAGAGAGAGAGAGAGAGAGAGAGAGAGAGAGAGAGAGAGAGAGAGAGAGAGAGAGAAGCGCGTTCCTCGCGTGAACGGCATAATTGCATGCTTCCCGGCTGTTTCGCCGCTCCAGTTGCTCTAGCTTCGTCTATCTACCGCCTCGTCGATGCTCTTTTCGCCGCGTCGGAGGAGTTGCCAATATGGAATTACCGGCGAAAAATCAAATCCGGACCTTTTAACATTTTTCTGTCCTTTCGCAACGGATTAAAATAGTTTGCGAGCCTCGCTAATTAAATTCTCTTGGCCACACGATTCGAATCGGAAGCGTAAGTCGGGCAATTTATAGGCTGGCTTATGGTGCAGGTGTACGAAAAATCATCGGGAAAAATCGCGCGATCGAGTTCATTTAGGCAAACCGTTCTGGAGATTAGGGCGTTGAATATTTGAAAGGTATCGAAGCAGCTGTAGCTCGTGAGGGCCGAGAGGAAGGGCCAGCGGAGCATCGGGGGAGTCGGTTAATATTGCAAGGCAAAAAGATTCCACTGGAGAAAATGAGTTTGTGTATTTGCCGTCGCGTTGTTTTCTGAAATAATATTATTCCTGACGGTTGCGCGCCACTGCTCACTTTCTCCTAAGGAGCCGTGCGGAGCGGCTCGGAGCCGAGAGAGAGAGAGAGAGAGAGAACCCTTTAGTATTTTCACCCCTTGGCTCCCAGGGACCGATCTCACTTTCGCTCTCAATTCCTTCTCCGCCTACGTCTCCGTCTCTCTCTCTCTCTCTCTCTCTCTCTCTCTCTCTCTCTCTCTCTCT
>QLSS01000158.1:179551-192039 GCA_024372645.1 Trichomalopsis sarcophagae | reverse complement strand
AGAGAGAGAGAGAGAGAGAGAGAGAGAGAGAGAGAGAGAGAGAGAGAAAGTGAGTTCTTAAGAGGACCGGCGTTGGCGTCCTTTTGCTCGCGCCAAATTAATTCCACGCCGGGGATTAGCGCTCGCACGCGCGGCTAGTTTCGAGGCTGCCGCCGCATATGAAAAAGTCAGGATGGGAAAGAGCGCGTTATATAGTGTATCACGGATGGCCGCGCAATAACAGCCGTAAAATGGACTTAGCAAACACGCCGCCGTATAGCTATACGCGTGTGAGATTACCGCCTGGTTTATGCTCCGAGCCAATTGGCCCCGGGCTCTATAAACAAGCGATCGCTTATTGGCGTTCGATTAATTGCGCGCTCGCCCGGGTGGGAACAACAATCACACCTTTGTAATTGCCCGCCCTCTTCTCGCAGAGTCTGCAGTGGACGCCGCACTGCAGTCGCACTGTGCGGGACTCGGAGAGAGAATCGGACGTCGAAACGAGTCGGTAGTTATCATTCCCGAAGACGCTCGTTATGCATAATGCGGCGAGCCGAGAGCCAATTAACGCGGCGAAAATAAGAGAGCAAAGCGCCGCCGCCGCCACCGCGAGACGAGAAGAGGGAACGGGCGGGAATTCCAGTCGCGCGACGTCAACGCTCCGCAAAGTCGCAAAAATGAAAGCTCCGAGTCGACCTTCGCTTTAAGGCGCGCTCGTTGAAGTGTGCATCCGCGCCGCTTCCGATAGGAATATAGGTATATACGCGGCGCGCGTACAGGAGCCGCGGGGGTGGGCGCGGAATTGCCACAAGTTCAGGGTTGAGCGCGCGCGCGGGCTACAGGGGAGGCTGCTCGCTCCCCCCCCGCCCCTCCTCCGCCTCGTCCGGGATCGCTCAGATGGTTTCAACAAGTTGTATACAGAAATAATCTGACCCAGATCCCCGCCGCGCCGCGACGAGAAGGTCTAAGTGAGGTCCGGAACGAAGCTGTGGGATCGAGAGTCAAGTGCGCACGGGAGGAGGAGGACGACGAGGACGAGGCGGGAGAAGAAGCCGCGCTGGAGAGGGTCTCGCCGGCACGGAAGCAGACAAACAAAATACACACAACGCGGCAGCGTGCGCTGCAAGAAAAGCGAGTGACGGAGTGGGAGGTCGACTTTCTTTCTCGCTCCTTCGCGTCGTCGTCGGATCTCGGCCCGATCCGTCTTGCCTTTCCTCCGCTGCGGCATGGCCCACCCCCACTCGGCGGGCCGCGCGCGTTATATAACTATACAGTGTATATAAAGCCAGGCGCGAGACGAGCGAGGAAGGGTGCTGGGTGCCGCTGCAGCGCGGCTCTCGAGGCATGAATGAATTACGCAAGACCCCGTTCATTCATTCTCTCTTTAGCGGCCTAGAAACCCACAAAAGGCCGCGGGTATCTCTTCCTTGCCTCTGCGTCCTCTATACTCTTTCTCTGCCGCTCTCGCTCTCGCTTTCGCTTTCTCCCGCGCGACAGACCGGCTCGCTGTCTGCCCGTCTGCAGCCGCGAGCGCGCGATGTATCTCCGCGCGAGCAGAGCTTTTCCGCGCCGTCAGCAGAAAGTCATCTCGATTCGCTGTTGTGTGAGCGCGGCAAGAGAGAGAGAGAGGGAGAGAGAGAGAGAGAGAGAGAGAGAGAGAGAGAGAGAGAGAACGTGACGTTGAATTAGGATCGACGAATCACTTATGAGAGCTGCATTGACCCAGGTCGCTTATGCGCCGCGATTAATTTTTTATTCCCGACGATGACGCCGACCTTCGCTCGCGACTGGTTAATCCCCGTGCGCCGCGTCTTTGTTCTACGATCATCCCGCGCGAGGAGCGTGTTTTCGGCGCCGCCAGTCTTGGCAACCTCCTTTGTCGCTAAAAGAATCGATCTCGAGTTTGCCGGCCTTAATGATAACAGTGACTGTCGATAGTTATTAATAGAGACCGGCATCAATAGTCTGGGCTTGTCATTTTTTAGCCTCGCGTCATCCACACAATAGCGCACCTGCATACGTATACAATCTTGCGAGATGTAACGTCATTGTCCAATGTCCATACACGAGCACTGTCCATAAAGCGCTTAGGATCTCAATCAATCAATGAAAGATTCGTGCCCATATTATAGACCGCCGTATGCTCTGTGCAAACCAACAGCGCGTCAATGAGCGAGCGTCGAAAAAAGGAGCTTGCAGCGAAACGATTTTCTGCAAGACGTGTATAATAAGTCTAACGACTGCTTAGAGCTATTAAAAAGCTGGCGTCGAGCGGGTATTATTAAAAATATATAAAACTCGGGAGAGGGCGATGATAAAGATGCGCTTCATCATGCTCGACTCGCTAGTCGAAGCTCGGAAGAAAATTGCAGCCTGCCAAGCACTTGCGCGGCATATTGACCGAGTGGGCGAAATTCTATGATTCCGCGAAAATGCTCATCCGCAAGACGCGTGTGCGGCTAAACTTGGCTCGCCAAAGGCGGAAGCGCACGGCGTATACGCGGTCTGACCTTTCCCCGCAGGGGCCACCCGCGCCTCGTCGGGCCTTAAACGAGCTAAAGCGAGGCAGAGCGGGAGAGAGCACTAGACGAGAGCGACGGAGGCGGCGGCAGAGAAAGGAAGCCGTTTAGTCGCGAGACCAAGTTTTTGCGCGTCTGCGGATGTGTTCACTGATCATGCGCGTCGCGGCGACGGCGGCGTATATTAAAGAAATGCCGATGTTATGGAGAGCAAAAGTGACCCACTTACGGCTCCACGCTCGCGAGCGTTTGAAAAAAGTCGTTAAGCACTTTCGTAAAATATTAATTGCTTTCGTTCGGCCGCATACGCAGCTCTGCGCGTGTTTTTTTCATCTCCAAAAAGCCACTTTTTACGATGGCGCACGCTGACTTATTCTGGCTTCTCGGAATAAGATTGCTCAGAAACGCCGCGCGAGCGGCGCGTATTGGAAATGCTAATTTCTTTACGACTTCTTGTTTACGTGCAAATCGATTTCGCCGCACGGCATTCCTGCCTCGATTTTTCCGCACGAGCCGGATAACGTTCGAAACTCGGCTGGGCGACGAAGCTACAAGGAGCGAAATCGCAAACGGAAGAAGCTCTTACGATTGGCCTTGAACCCAAGGCTATTGGAGGATGATTAATTGCTCGCGCGCATCGCGCCGCAGTCTGCTCGATGAACACTTGGTCATTATTGTTTGGCTGTTCTTATTTGAACGATGCAAAACACGAAATGCATCTGTTGTGAATTAAGTTGTTAATTAATCATCGCCTTTTTCTCTCCGAGAAGGTATTTCCAATTTTGTATGCCTAATTATCGGCGAAATGCGCTGCGCGGCCGCGGCTCGAGACGAGCCGCACGGACAAGGACCGAACACACACGATCGAATCTCTCGATGCGTGTACTACACACGTATGCAAATGAAGCGATGATCCACTGTGGGATGTGCATTGTTCGGCCAATGGCTGCTTTCGAATCGAGTGTAGAAAAATGTCGTGAAAAATGCAAAGCAGTAATTATCCGAGAGCGGCGCTCGTACTTCGGGCTTGTGTGATGAAAATCGGTCCATCTCAAATACAGCATCGTTTTCCTCGCTGATTATAATTCGTGTTGTGGCAAAAAACGTAATAATACCGTGCATTCATAAATAACGTCCGATCTATCATTATTGTACTTACCCCTACTATTATTTCGAGACGATGATCCGCCGCGGAGCCTAATTGATCATTAAATGACTGCGACCGGGAAATAGAGAGAGAAAAAAGATTAAAAGGAACAAAAATGAGAGAAAAAAGTCCGGGGAATAATAAAGCAGGCGAGCCCGCGATATACATATACCTATGCACACTCGAGAGAGAGAGAGAGAGAGAGAGAGAGAGAGAGAGAGAGAGAGTTGTTTGGAGAAAATGTTTATTTTTCGCTGATTCCGTGGAGTAATCACGTCGTTGATCGACTTGATGAGGCGAATCGAGTTGAGCGAACGCCGGCAAGATATACTCTCGCGAGTGCTCATTGTTTCTTAGTGATTTTCTGAATTGCGCGACCGAGAGAGCGAACCGAGGAAGAGAGATAGCTCCTCCCCCCCCCCTCTCTGATGTGTCTTCGTGACGTAAATAAGGTAATGCGCTGCAGCTCCCTCCTCCTCCTCCTCCTCCTCCTCCTCCTCCTCCTCCACCTACTATACGCTGCAGTTACCCACGATGTAGACATAATGACAGCGTTCTTAGGATTATATGGGGGCTGCGCGAGAGAGCGAGAGAGACCGATCATGCATGTCTCGCGCATAACCCCTCGGCGCAATTCGCTTGCAAATCACATTTGCGAATTCGCGCGAAATTATAAGGGCTGCCTTCAAATCATCCTGTGTACACGCTGGCAGTATATAGCTATACTAGCTATGCATGCGCACACGCCGCATTTCGGGATGTTTATCGTAGATTGAAGTCATCACTTGGGATGTATGTATGCTTGTGCATGTGCGTGCGTATAGCTACGCGAGGAGAGACTCGGCTGGGAATATGTACGGCGAGCTCCTTGCCGAGCGTTCAACATTTCGAGTCTCATCATTTTCGTCGCTCGTCTTTCGGAATCCGCGGAAGAGATGTGATTATTCAAGTTGCGTGCGTCCCCAAATTTGTAAGATAACCTTCAAGGGTTACTGGAATTTATTGATATTTTTTGTAATATCTCTATTTTATTTTACTGCAAATGTTCAGGTAGAAAATAGATCGTATTAGAAACTATAAACCGAGCGCATTTGGATGATTTAAATTAGATATCAAAACCAATATAATCGCGTTCTTTCGTTGGCAAGTATGAATATATTATTCAAGGCAATATTTACCTTGAAATAAAACCTTCCTCAAAAGGTAAAAGGTAGGCAAGTATAAACTGATTTTTATTTACTATTAATTTTTTATTTGATGATGATATGATTCATTCAAATAATTATTTATATAAGTGACAAACTATGGTAAAAAAATATATGAAATCAAATAGTTAAATGGCAATTACGTATTTGGAATACATTTATCAAATTATTAATTTACTGGCGATATTCTACACTACTATCAACATACTTGATAAACCCGTCGCTTAATAATTTTACGATGAGATAAAAAGAATCATTTTTCAATGATAATTTTTCATTTTTTAACATCTGCTTTATTATTAATGATGTTGTGTTTCACTAAGTTTGAAAGACGTTATAAGTTTATTTGACAATGTTATTAATTTCTATGCAATGAAACAATTCACATTAAGAACTATCAACTGACGGGTTTATCAAGTATGTTCATAGTAGTGTAGAATACCGCCCAGTAAATTAACAATGACGTTAGGAAAACAATAAAATTATAAATCGTATTGAAGAACCCTGGTAGAAAATAAACCAACCAAAATGGCCTGTGAATTGAGATTTGTCTAAAAATGTTGGCCTACGCTTATCATGAATATTAGCCAACATTTAATCAACGTTTTGGGAAAATTTATAATGTAGTTATAGATTTCATTTTTCCGCCCGCTGGACACCTGGACATCGTCAGCGAGATTCCTGGGTAACGCGTTTGTCATCTTTAAGAAGAACTTACATTTACACATCGAAAGTCACGGAGCGCACTACCTAGGTTTCCTAAATCGAATCTAACCTCAAACGAGTATTTCTAATTTAACCATCTGTTTACCATCCGAACTGCTTGTAAATCGTTGGCCAAGTCGTTCGGATTTGGCGAATCGATGGCGAATCAGTTCTTTACGTTTCTACAAGGGAATAGTTTGATAAATTTATTCCAAATACGTAATCGCCATTTAACTATTTGATATCATATATTTTTTTATCATCCCTGGTAGAAATTAGCCGATTTAAAATGGTGAAAAAGCTAAGAACTTGGTAGTTTCCTTTGTCAGTTCTTGTTACAAGATGTAACGCTTTTTATCCTAGTTCTTTGACAGTTCTTAGGTCGAGCTGTTTTTGAAAAGTAATGCCCAAGATAGTTGGTCAAATGACAACATTTACTTGGCTCGGTTGGCTAAGGCGCACGGCTATCCTTGTGCAGGACTCGGGTTCGAGTACCCGGTCATTCGAAATTTTTCGGATGTTTTTTCGCATGCAAATCATTATTCTATATACTTTCATTAAAAAGAAAACTCGAATACAAACCTGCTAGTAATGATTTTCCAATTCTAACCTTGAATCGCCATTAACCACGTGCACCTGGGTCGTATTATTTCACCAACTATCTTCGGAAGAAAATAGTTAAGAATACTCAATCTAGAAACTGCCAAAGAACTAGGATAAAAAGCGTTACATCTTGTAACAAAAACTGACAAAGAAAACTACCAAGCTCTGGGATTGACAACCTCAGAACTTCCAAATAACTTGGATACCATTTCTACCAGGGATAGTTTGTCATTTATATAAATAATTATTTGAATGAATTATATCATCATCGAATAAAAAATTAATAGCAAATAAAAACCAGTTTATACTTGCCTACCTTTTACCCTTTGAGGAAGGTTTTATTTTAAAAATTTCACGAGTTTTTAAGTGCAATCAGTAATTATAATAAAAACTATTCGCTCGATAGATATATTAAATTATACCTCACTAACTTAAAAGAGAATCATCAAACTGTTGTTAAAATAGTGAGTATTAGTTTTAGTTCAAAAGCAACCGTCAAACAAGATTTGTAAAATAAATAGATGTACACGCTAGAATCTATCTTATCTCCACAGCAATACCTACGACCAGTATCCACACATACCTCATAAACTATGGAATGATAAGTGACCCCCGAAACCCTTGAGTAACGAGTTTTCACTAATTGTGCTATGAATTCCCATGAAACTCTTGGAGACGACGTTCATACTGTTCACCCTGGGCACCAGGTACCTTGGAGGCTATTGCCGTCGTAATATTCGTGTTCAGCGATCTCAAAACTCCCCGAGTAACAAAGCTGGACTCATTTTAATAAATACTATGCACCGAACGCGTCGTTTTATTATATATACATTTTATTTCTAATTCGATTTAATTTTTCGCACCACTGAAGTTTCGAGGATAAGAACAGAATTTGGGAGAAGAAAACAAATTGAAAAGAAAAACATAACACAAAATTTTGGTCAGCTATAAAATGATAACGGATCGTTCATTTTTTACGAAACTTTTTTTAAATAAAAGTTTTTTTAATATCTTTGAAAAGTAACGTTGATTCGCCTGATAAAACAATGTAATTTCAGTAAGATATAAGTGTTTGAATATTTTGTAGAGGTTAGAAAACTCCATTTCAAAGAATATAAGGTTGCGGTGCGCTCGACAGACGACAGTGCGTATAGTACTCTAGTACTTATACTTGCCATCGGGGACGCTGTCGCGACCCTTTGTAATTTTTGTTTACAAAAAGCCATTGTTGAATTTACATTAAAGTGTGTAAAACAATCAACATAGTATATGCCAATACCAGCTATAAGTCTTTCATTTAGTCATCTAAACCTCCCAATTTGTTTAAACATAAGCCCGTCCGATAATAGAGTAACGGCGCGGGTGTCCAATGATAGGCGAAATAGAGATCGACTTTCCGTAATTTAAATAATTAGACGAGCAAACATAACTACTATTTTTTATTTTGTGTATAAATTTTCTTTTACCTGATGGTTGATTGAAAAGAATAATAATAATATTTTATACACATTGTGAAATAGGCAATTTAAAAAATTCTCAAAAATGTAAAAGTAATTCAAGCAATTTTCTAATAAGTTTATACTTAATCACCTTTTCGAGTACTAAAGTAACTTTTTTAACATGTTGCATTATGTACTTGAAAATAACTTGAAAAATTTTAGTCAATACTTATATGAAAGGTACTTACAAGTCCTTCTTAGCTCGACACACGATGAAATGTGTAATTGAGCTATTTATTTTAAAAATATCGGTATATGTCCCACGCGTTGTGAGAATCTGATGATACGGCAAAATTCGAGGGCCAAGATTGATGTTCGCAAATGAATTGCAAACGCCACATTTAGTTTTTATCACAATGTTCAAAGAACCGAGACCGCATTATTATCAAATCGGGACAACAGTCATAGTTGGTCGCATTAATCATACAAGAGAACAGCGCCTAGAATCGCTATAGAAAAAATCTGCGATGCAGGTGAAGGAGCAAAAGACGAGAGGATGCAGTCCGATTCCCCGACAAAGTGGTAGATTAGCCGGCTTGGCGGAAAGCGAAACCGGTGCCAAAAGTGTCTAATCAGTCAAGGCGCCGGTCAGCCATAGTTTGCAACGCGCCAGCACTGCCAGCAGCATACATCTCATGAGAAATGACGTTCCCGTGCGAAACATAATATCTTCGCGGACCTGCTTATAACGATTCCGAATGCGGCCGGAGAGAGAAATTGCAGGAGAGCGGAGCTTGATACGCGCGGGTGGGAGGTGCGAGATGCAAAACGACGACGCTGAGGAGAGATCTCCATTTTCTGGCTGCAGAGCGCGAGCGCGAACCGGCAGTTTCGGGCAGCGAGAAGAGCTGCCGCTGTTACTGCTGCTGCTGCCGACGCCGAACACCGAGTGAGAGAGAAAAAACGAACGAGAAGGATGAACTCGAGGGCGGATAGTAAAAGTGAAAGAGCGAGCCAGCGGGTGGATGTAGAAAGAGAGAGTGAAGATCGAGCGAGCGAGCGACGAGGGCATAGCCGAAGGGGAGAAAAAACAAACGGGAGAGAAAGAGAAGGAGAAAGAACGAGAGCTGAGACTCTGCAGGTAAAGGTGAGCGAAAGAGAGAGAGAGAGAGAGAGAGAGAGGAGGAGGAGAGCAGGAAAGATAATGACGACGGTCGGCGCCTCTCCGATCATTCTTCAGTCTAGCGCAACGACTCGTATTTTTTGCCGAGCGAGAAGACGTTAAAATTGCTTTAATGGCCGTCAGGCTGAGTGTGAGAGAGGGAGAGAGACGGATAGCCGGAGCCTCCTTAGGACTGAGCTGCAGAGAAAGAGAGAAGGACGATGCTTTGGAAACCAGGTACTGTACACAGGTGCTTATCTCCTCTCCTGACATTTCGTACTCGGCGCTGCAGACGAATGATCTCCTTCGACGACGAGCCGTCAACTCTTTTCACGGGGCGGCAGATAAAGGAAGAGCGATTAAGCGAAAATTGAAAATTACTTCGCGATTAGATAAAAATTACTTTTAATTACGAAGCGCCTCTGCCTCTGCTCGCGATTTTCCATCCATTAATTTTCCGGGACCTTGACTCCTGCTCGAGGGCGACTTCCCTTTGAAGATCTATAACGCTAGTAGCTGTCCTGTCTGACCATTGCAGCTTGAACAAACGTTGTAGTGAGATTATAAGCTCGCGACTCTCTCTAACTTGTACCTGCGCACATAATATATGCAAGCAGTTACGTCGTATCGCGGATAATATATTCACCGGATCACTGCAACTATATATTTCCGTCGCAGAGTTCAATTAGCTTTTATTTTCAGCGAAAAATACCAGCGTCTCTCTCTCTATCTCTCTCTATCTCTGCTCGGTGTATTGCAGCTTGACTCGATTCCCGGTTTTCCGCATTATTAATGCAGACTCATTTTTACATAGTGTTTCGGCTCCTTTTTCTAAATATCTGGACAATTTTATCCTTGTGATCTTAATTGGACGTCGTTAAAGCGGACATGGTAAACACACGCGAGTGACAAACCGTTCATAATCAATTTTTTCTACGCATTTTATCTTCCGAATCTACCTCCTCGGCGACCGAAGGCATCTTAAAATCCTATATTTTGGTATTTAAAAGAGAGAAAATAAAAAATTAATTACCTTCTAGTACAGCAGATTAAGATCCCGATCGATAAACATGCTCGATTTATGTACGAATCGTTCAATTCCCAAACGGATTAAAAAATCCAGCTTAAAAATAACAGGAGAATTTTTACGACTACTGCATAATCTTTGAAAAAATATTCTGGGACGTATAGAGCGTACGTGACTCGTAAAAGCTCGACTGCGTTATCACTAGCTAGTCCCGACCATAAGCACACGTACTCGTCACGAGCCGTTATACTAAATTACGCGAGTACTGCTATTTTCAAACCCAAAGCCAAGCCTCGGAGCTCAACGAGTGTGTTTTTCAACAACAAAAAATGTGAAACAAATAAGTTTATAGGACTTTAACAGTAGCTTGTTATGTTATCTGGTCAGTTGTGAAACTATAACAAATCATCGCTCGATAAGGCGACCCGTCGTAACGCAATCGGATATGTAAAAAAGCCGATAAATAATTTTATTCCGATCGGGGGAAAATGAGTTAGGCGATAAAATAATGACGTCGTCAGACAAATGTAAGACGACCGATGTCGCGCGAATGTTAATTCACAGCGCCAAGCCCCAAACATCTTAATATGCGCGCGAGGATGGAGACGAGCATTGACGGGCGCGTGAAGGAGCTAAAAAAGGAACGGTAGGCATGAAAAAAAGGCTCGGATGAAGCAGCTCCTTCGGGCAACACCGGCGGATAGGAAAAGTCATCCATCGAGCGGCAGTGGGTCAACGGACGCACATCCACCTGCAGCGGCAATAAAATTCCTCGCTACCTGCCGGCGTTTCGGAAGCGTCTCTTTTCTCCCGGTTTAATCGGCCTCCGATGCGACGGGCGCGAGAGGGAGTGCGACCCGGCCGTATAACCAGCGCACTACCTGCGCGCAGCTGATCGGCAAAAGGTGTCGCGCGAACCCACGTGGGGGCAGAGAACTGCCACATTATAGGCCGCACGCGCCGAGACGCCCGCAGACCTGCGATCCGCTTCCTTTTCTCTGCGGGCTTCGCCACCAACACGAGCGAGCCATCGGGGGCATCCTCCGCTGCGCTCCTTATTCTTTCTTCCTTCCTTTCTCTCCTGCATCCCCCTCGATGCGGCCCGAGCTTCGTGGATAAACCTGCAGGCTACGCAGCGGGGACAGTAGGAGGCGCCCGTGCAGCAGGTTCACATCTTAATTCTCGCTATTATACGAGGATTCCGGCGCCACGTGCCACTGTCCGGCTCCACCGACTGGTCAACCATCGGCTCCGCTGCTGCCGGAACCAGATCAATGGCGATTCCCTCTCGCTCTCGAGTCCCGGCATTTTTTCTCTTACGCCGCACGGAGGAGGCACGGAATTGGAAATGCGCACAAGAAAGGTCGAGATGAGACGATGCAGTACCATCGCGCCCAGTCGTAAGCGAGTCGTTAGGCTCCGGTACTTATGTGCTTATGCAAATGGCCAAACGATTACTGATAAATGCGGCTAGTATGGCATAATAATAACATCCAAGCCCCGATATCGCTTCGAAGCTCCAATTACCATCACGAGCATACGCGCAAAATAAAACTTTGTATGATACTCGAGTTAGCTTATGGTAATAATGAGAACGGGTATTATTATCGCACGCTCGCAAAGGTGGTGCTTGCGCATTTTGGAAAATGCCTTGATTTCAGGCTCATTTATCGTTCGCCGTTCGATATTTTACGTCCGAAAAATCTGGGAATGGCTCACAAAATAAGATTGTTTATCAAATTACAAAGCGTATCGACATCAGCTGCGATAGCGTACATTTCTTTCACTTCGTGAAGCATTGACAATTCAATAGAGGCCGCAGTACCCGGAAATCTCTTTAGATGGCGCTGACGTGCGATTTTTGAGATCCTCCCGGCGAGCGACAATTCGTGTACAACATCGTTGAAATCCACATACGAAGAGTAGTACAATTCATTATTCGCAAGACTGGCCCTTTGCATGTGAACGCTATCATGTATACGGCTTTAACGTTTATGAATTTCATCAATCCCCTGAACACGACTGAGACGGTGAAAAAACAGCTTTTGCAGACTAATTTCGAATGCTCGACGAATTTCGAGCGATGATTGGCTCACATAATCCGATTGACTACTCGTAGTTAGTCCATTAATCGGAGGGAAAATAGTTGCCTAAAAAAGTACAGCAGTGCGAGGAGTATTTTTTTCAAATTCTGGCTTACGAAGCCATAAATCTCGAGAAGCTTATAATTTTCCACAAGTGAAACCGAAACGCGTGATTCGAAATCGAAAGGAGCCTCGAGAGAGCCGAGCGGTGCCCGCGGTGCTCCGCAGAGCGCGAACTTTCGAATTCCCAGAACGTAGAACACGATTCGGCTTTTCGGGTGTATAGTGCTCGCGCGCGCTCGGGGATAACGAGAGAAAGAGAGACGGAGCGAAAGAGGGAGGAAGAAAAAAAAATAAAGCCGAGCGGTAGAAGGGGTTGCTTGACAAGGCGGTCCGAGTATTTTAAAATACAAGAGAGAAAGAGAGAGCGAGCGAGTAGACGCATACACACACGTGCGCGCGCGAGCTGAGAAGAATGTCCAGAGAGAGAGAGAGAGAGAGAGAGAGATGTAGCGAGGGGTGCTCACACGCTGCTAGGAAGAAAAGACGAAGAGGGAAGATTGTCGGTAGAGAGAGAGAGAGAGAGAGAGAGAGAGAGAGAGAGAGAGAGAGAGA
>QLSS01000158.1:134424-173215 GCA_024372645.1 Trichomalopsis sarcophagae | reverse complement strand
GAGAGAGAGAGAGAGAGAGAGAGAGAGAGAGAGAGAGAGAGAGAGAGGAGCGGAGCTTTTACACGCGTACCCGTATACAATATACATGTATCGTACGCGCGCACTAACCCGTTCGAAAACATCCGCCCAAAACAGCGCACGTGGGTGCCTTTGGAATTTTCCTTCCTTCCGCAGCGCGGAGAGGCGCGACGAGAGAGACTCGAGCGTCTCGGCGAAAACCGCGTCGAAAATCACGCGGCCCAGCTCGGGATGATTAATTCGGGCAAACGGTAATTCCCAGTAGCTCCGCTCTCGTGTCGGGTTGCGGGATCGCTCGGCTTTCCGAGGGTTATCCAACTTGTCGCGCGGCGGCAGCAGGGGAGGCAAGAAAAGAGCGGAGCGCAGAGGAGGCAGGGAAAAGTTGCATTGAATCGTAATTTGTAACCGGAACATTGCTCCTAAGCACCTTTCCTGCTCCGGCTGCGGGTATTCAAGCGGCGCGCCTGAAAAGCAGGGGGGAAGAGCGCGCAAATCGAATTAAAAAGAACGTGTAATTTTTTCTCCGCGCTCGCGCGCTCTGATTGCGGGTGCCCCGCGAGCCCGCCGCCTGCTCCCGGGGAACCGGCAATTTTTTCATTAGGCTGTATGGAAAAGCGCTAGAAAGAGTTACGCGCGTACGTTGCCGCTGCGATTTCGCCTGCAGTTCCATGCAGTGACATGTTATTCCAAGGCGCGAGGAACTCGGATCTCCGGGGCGACTGCGACAATGCCCCGATTGTCCGCGCCGCGACGCGCAATCGCTGCGGCTCCATTCACGCGAGAGTAGGATAGCGGGAGAGAGAGAGAGAGAGAGAGAGAGAGAGAGAGAGAGAGAGAGAGAGAGAGAGAAAGAGAGAGAGAGAGAGAGCAGAGAGCGGAATAGAGCCTCGGACGCGGAGAGAAAGAGGGGCGCCGCATCGGCTCTGCCGTGGAATTTGCTTCTTAAGGATCTCCGCATGCGCGTATGCACGTGGAAATTGCGGCGTCCGCCTCAGAGCCACTGCATTGGGGCGGGGGGAGCAGAAATCATCTTTCATGGCGGATCACTCGGCGATGCGAGTATCCGGTCCTGCTTTTCTGGCGCACTCGATTGCAACAACGAATCCCCGTAGAATGATGATATTTAAGAAAAAAAAGAATTGCCGGCGGGATTTAAATTGGCGAGACAACGCCGCTTTATTTATCAAGATTACACTTGTCTCCTGAATTTTTCCTGCCCGTTCAGTTGCTTTTAGAAGGCGACGTGGGGTGTCCATTGTCCCGCATTACACAGCATAAATTTGCGGGACGAAAATATACGAGCCGCACTGTAGGAAGCCCCGACGTGCGAGAGGAAAAGTTTTCGGGAAAATCTCGCGAAGGTGACTAGTGTGCCGCTCGCTGTGCGATACACAAGAGTCAGTGTGATCGGGGGAAAAACAGTTCCCGGCGGAACAATGAGCGCGTGATGCTGAGGATTTTTCGGCGACATAATCAATGGTGTATCCTATTTCCGAGCTGCCCAGGCGCACTCCCACGAGCGGATCGTTACTTTCGAATTGGCACAGCCGATGCGAGCACCTGCTCGGCGTACTCGCTCGCGATTCACACGGCACTGTCGGGGCAATCCGACGGGCGTGAAAAAATATACACGCGTTATTTTCGACTCGATGAATACGAGCTTAAACGCGCGTTACGTATCACAAGTCTTGCGTGACTGGGGCCTATTCTGTGCTCGATCTCGGCGGAAGGAGCAGCGCACGGAGAGAAAAGAAACGAAACAAGGTACGGCGAGTGGGAGAGGTCGCTTTTTCAACACGCTGATGCTTTTCCGAGAAGAGGAGATTTATTTTTCCGAAGAGTGGCCCCCACCACCGAAAACCTGAGTTACAACTCACGACCTTGCCCGCGATCGCGAGGGTAGTTTTCACAGCGTATGCGGACATGCCGACGCTGCGCCGATTTTTCATGCACACCTTTCCAACTGAACACCGAGAGGGGGAAGACGAATGACGAGCGATCATGATCGTCGCTCACCGAACGCCCGTAGTTCCGCGCATTCCCGGAGCCTCAAACTCAAAACTCGCACTTTACTACGCGGCCGAATATTCCTTTATGCTGATACTCCGGTGGGCCTTTATCAGAAAGGCATAAAAGTATACAGCATGGGAACTGAAACCTGTTGCCGGCAGAAGTGGTCCGCCGCGGCTATACGCTATATACTATATAGGCACGTGTATCGGATCGAAAATATCGCTTTATTAAAAGGCAAAAAACGACTGCGGGACTCTCGCGGCGTTATTTCAGTAGAGTCAGCTGCATACATCGGCGGATCGTGACGTTTTCGCGCGCGGGCGATTGAAAAAATCCACACGAAAGGGGCAATTAGCCCGAACGCTGATTTATACGGGACATAAATAATTTGAAGAAGTACTAATTATCGCCGGGCGGCCGCTATCCGAGGAGCGAGGCCTATCTATCCTCTCCCTCCCTCCGGGAGCTTCTCATTTTCTCAATGCCGCTGTACGGCCGCCCGTTCGCCCGTTCGCTCGCTCGCGCTGCAGAAGATGAAAGCGCGCTTGTAGCGGCCAAACTTCCCGTGAAGCGATAAATTCCAGAAACAATAGGAAACTCGCCGGCTAGACAATAGAAGAAATATACCGACGCCGTCTGCCCGGAGGAGCTACGCTGCAGCGACGGAAGTGCTTTCGGCTTTATTTTCGGGCTCGCCCTCTCTCGCTCCGAAAAAGAAGCGAGTGCGCGCTCGTTATGCAGCGACAAGTCGCTGCAGCGCAAACGTGTACGCTTGCCTTTTCTGCTTTTCTTCGATCTCCCTGTGATTTCGGACACTCAAAAGTCATCGGGAACGCCGGTCCGCCGTCCGCCAACGTCTGGTCCTCTCCGTGCACACTAGGACCCACCCCGGTCTGGCGCACAGCGAGCCACGAAGAGGTGCAGTCGGATGTTCCCGCGCCTCTCGCGCGAGCCTTGATTTCCATCGTTTTCAGAAAGTTCGATTACGTAAGCCTGTACAGCCTGCGCGCATGCTGAGTGGGGAAGAAAAGATAGGATCTCGGTCTGGGAACTTAATTACCTGAAATGAGGCACATCCTCGGACTCTCTTGGCATTATTAAAAGGAAACGAGGGCGTAGCCTGCAGCGAGCGGCAGCAGAACGCTCGCGTTTCTCAAAGGAACTCACCCCCGCTGTTCGCTGTATATGCGCTCGTATTATTATTTTTCGAGCCCTTTCTTATTCGCGCGATTCAGCGGGAGCGTTATTTATGAATCGTTTGCCGGCTTTTTCCAATCGGAGTCGCCGATAAAATTTGTGAAACGCAAAGTTCCGCGGCGGCTGCGAAGAAATCGCCGAGCGAGCGCTCTCCGAGTCAGCAGGAGCTTAAGAGCCTAATCGAAGGAGCAATGGTAAATCACGCTCGATTCGAATCAGCTCTCCTTCTCTGCGCGCGAGAGCGAGAGGAGCAAGATAAGCGCAGCGCGCGCGCGGGCCGAGCCATCGCGATTCGAGATAAACGCGGCCGAGCAAACGCACCGAACTCTCTCATTTGCACGGTTCGCAAGTCCGGCGGGTTTTAAAAGCGCGCTCCTGCTCGGGGTTAAAGTAGAGGGAAAGGGAGAGAGAAAGAGAAAGAGAGAGGCAGGCGGAGAAGAGGAGCGAGCACGAGAGAAAAAGAACGACGCCTCGGCCCCCGCTAATGCGTTTCCCTAATGAACGTTTTCTTTGTCTCGGTCAAACAGCGCGCGCGAGGTAAGGGCCAAGGCTCGGCCGGGGCCACTCGCAGGCGACTTCTTAAAACCGACGCGAGAGCGCAGCCATACACAAGCGCCGCGATCCTCGCCGAAATTGCGCGCCTGCGCGAGGCTCCTCATCTGCGTGTGTGCATTGTGCGCTCGAAGGGGAGCGAGAACAAATTAAAACGCGCCGATGAAAACTGCGATGCACGCCGATGCACAATTAATGCGAGAAGATCGCAGCACTCGCGGCTGTAAAAAACGCAGCTCGTTACCTCAGCAGCGGACGCGTCTCTTAAATCGACTCCGAAAAAGGTCGCGCGATAAAGCAGCTGAGCAAGAAGGGGGAGGTCGTCCATCGAGATTCCATTTATTTTCATAAATTTCAAGCAATGCGTTTAATTGGCCCGGGCGCGCTCGCTCGCGAGATTATCTCTCGGCTGACTTATCGGCGACGGCCGGGTTCTCGCTTTCGCCGTGCGAGGTGCGCGCGCACGCGCTGATTTGCAATTCACGCGGCCGCTAATTCCTCTCTTGAGCGACAGCGGCGGCTGAGTAAACTTTCGGAGGCGCTCATTTTCTCATCCACGGCCTCGTCGACCGGTACACTATATATAATAATGCGATACGCGTGTGCGGCCGATCGGGCTGACTTTTCTGTGTGGCTGAGCACCTCCGCCGTTCATGATGTGAGGAACCTTGACTTGGCCGCCGCATCTCGAATACGGAGAACTACTGCGCGTCTCGTGACACTTGACTGACAGACGGATTAATTTTTTATGCTCGGCCTTTCGGTATTCATGGGAATTTGGAATCGCGCGCCGGCCGACGCGCCGGTCTATCTGCCTTTGTCTTTTCCCCGCCGGCCGCGCGTAAGTGGATGTGTAAATTGACACTTTAATCAAGCGTTTATCGCTCTCTACATCATATGTGCCGCGCCGCTTATTCGCTCACGCCGTGTAAACGATCTGTGTGATTTGCTAATGAAAGGTTTCTAAATAATCCGCGTCTAGGTGGCGCGGAAGATTTCTCTTCCGGGAGGTGGCCACGTTTTTTCGGGCGAGCGGATTTGCATATGCGCCGAAAGGAGTAAATTGATAAAAGTGCGCGACTTATATCCGTAAAAAGTTTAACGTCCGCAGCAGGGCAGCGAGCTCGAGCCCCAGTGGAAAGGGGGCAACTGGTCGGATCAGGAGGCAACTGAGCGGAGAGCACTCGGAGCTCGGTAAGTGCAGGCGTATGGAGAATGGTGATAGCCCGTGCGGGGGGAGGCAAGACGCCGCACCGAAGAGGAGTCTGCCGAGCTCTGCGTACCTCCAGACTATCGGGGGCTCTGCGAGTAACAGAAAAACAAGCGGCGCCGGCACGGAGGCGAACAACGAGGAGACCTAAAATTGGAGAGCGGGGAAAATAAGAGCCGGCGGAATTTCGAAATGTATAAAGAAGGGGCAAGGCAACGAATGTACGGCCGCGAAAAAGGGGCCGATGAGAAAGGGACACTTAAAACGAATGTGAAAGCGAGGAAGAGAAAGCTCCGGCGTAAAATAGTAGCTGCTACACAGGGTGGAGGAGAGAGATAAGGGGGCGAGAAACGTGGAATTGGACGACGGCCGGCGCGCTCGCTGCGCTAAAGCTATCCGGGTATTTTCCCTCCGCGCCGTAGCTCTGTGTGTACGTGTACGGCCACGTATTCAAAATACGTCAATACTGCACAGAATTCGGGGGAAGCGCGAAGGGGTGAGCGAGCTGCGAAGAAGCCCGGCGCCCGAGGGCCAGAAACGAAATCTTCGCTGTCTATGTATGTATGTAAGCTGTGCATGCGTGTGCGCGTGTGCGGCGAGGGGTGGACGCGCGCGTCCAGTACGAGCTTCGTCCTTACTCCTTATCGGTGGAATTCCGCCTACCCCGCGTGTGTGCGAAGCGATCGCGCTCCGCCGGGGGGATGTGCGTCTGAAAAATAGGATTTATTCCCGGTGGAAGATTTTTAAATAAAGCCTACGGCTCGCAGAGGGTCAGCTATGCCGGACCGCGCGGGCGTAGGGGGCCGGAAAGCCGCGGTAATAAATCGATGGGGGACGCATTTGCATGTCTATCGAATTTTCGACTGCGCGCGCTCACTTTTCAACTTTTCTAACGAAGCGCAGTACAGGCACTAGTTGCGTACCTACTATACTGGGCGCTTCTCTGAAAAATATTCAGACGTTAACGCAATCTCCGCGTAAAAGAGCGCCCGCGCGCATAAAATAAGCGAGGAAAATGAAAAGCAAATAGCATCACGCGCGCGGGCAAAGTGACCATCTCCCAAAGAAGCAGGTGCTTCGGCACTTGTAGCTGGGAGCGCCTGGCAGCTGAGTGCCACTGAGCTCCGGAGCAGTGGCATAGCCGAGGGGTCGCTCCCCCATTTGCTCTCTACTCGCAAAGCTCTCGTCGTCGCGCGTTACGGCCGCGCGATGCCTAGAGGAAACGCGCGCCGCAGTCGAAAGAGGCCCGTGAAAGCATTTTCTCCCAGTGTACACTAGGAATTTCAAGTCCACCTCCCGCTCCCTCTCCCATGGATCTCGTCTCTCCCTACCACGCATGGAAATCATCGCTGTAGCCAAATTGCGAATTTTTCCTGTGCTGCGCGCACTACGCACAGTGGCCCAATGAGATTATGAACTTTCTTGGGATTGAATGAAGAAAGGTCACTGCACCTCGCACTGCACGCACTGCGAAATTCACGACCGGACTGTGCGCGAACTTTAGCTTTTCACACGGGCGCAATGCGTCATGCAAAGCTCGTCTGGTATAATTTTTATCGTCGTGGCAACTGACAAGCGCAACCAAGTCGCTTCAATATCTTCAATAAATTGTGTACGTTACATAAATGTCGCTGTTAACAGCGTCGCCACTTTATCGGTTGAAAATACATTTATTTCCTACTATTTATGTATGTAATTTTCCAAACACCAACCGCACTGACTATGCGCAAGCAACAAGAGCGCGCGCAAAATGTTGGGCCGTGTATAAGTACCTGGATCGGGCAATGGTAATAAAATCATAAAGTCGTCTCCTCCGCAGAGTCGGACCTGTGGGTGGAGCAGCAGCCCCTTCGGAACTTAACCGTGGGACCAAATTGACGAATCACCATGCCAGCTTCCATTACTTAAAGTCCCACAGTGTCTCACGAGCGCTAATCTCCGCAGTAACTGGAAACGTCTATTGCCAGGTATAAATTGTCAAGCGTCCCCACCCACTGCTTCAAAATTGTAACATTAAGCGTCTGCGCGCGTATAGTAGACGTATAACATGCTGCCGAAGACGCCATCAGAATATATTCGCTGTGCAGTTAGTCAAAAATCCAGTCTGTAGACAGTCTTGCTGAGGTGAAGACTCATCGCCGATGTGCTTGACAAATTTACTTGCTTTCCTTTGAGCACAAACAAGGTAAGATATTATTCTTTACAATCGTGTAGATCCCTGGTAGAAAAATTTGCCCCATATCTGCGCAGAATCTGGCGAATTTTATGCTGGGTGGCCAGAATATCTTATGGAGAATCTGGGCAAAATCTACTCCCAGTGGCGACGGTACTCGGCCAGAATTTGGTGGGGAGAAAAATAATAGTAAGCATTTTGAGGTTATACATTAATTAAAACGGATTTTCTCCTGGAGTTTCGATAGAATTTATAACATAATTAGTCGAAACCCGTTACTCGGGGGTTTTCAAAGTCGCAGAACACGAATATCGTGACGGCATCGCTCCCCTAGGTACCTGGTGCCCAGGGTGGCCAGTATCAACGTCGTCTCCTAGAGTTTCACGAAAAATAAACAACATATTTCGTCGAGACTCTTTACTCGGGGGTTTTCGAGGTCGCGGAACATAAATATTGTGACGGCAATGCTCCCCGAGGTTCCTGGTGCCCGAGGTGGCCAGTATCAACGTCGTCTCCTAGAGTTTCACGAGAAATTAACAACATATTTGGTTGATACTTGTTACTCGGGGGTTTTCGAAGTTGCTGCACACAAACATAGCAACGACAAGGTATTTGGGGGTACCTGGTGACCAGGATAGACGTATCAACGTCGTATTTAACTCAATTACTATCATTTCCTACAAAACTCCAGGAGACGACGTTGATAATGCCTATCCTGGGCACCAGGTACCTCGGGAAGTGTTGCCGTCACGATATTCGTATTCAGCGACCTCGAAAAACCCCGAGTAACAAGTTTCGACTAATTATGTTACAAAATCTAACAAAACTCCAGGTGACGACATTAATACTGTCTACCTGGGCACCAGATATTTCTGAGAGTATTTCCGTCGCGATATTCGTGTTCAGCGACCCCAAAAATCCCTGAATAGCAAAACTGGACTCATTTCTATTAATATTTACGAAGTTCTTATTTATTGTAGGATGTACACTTTTATAATTTAAGGTTATGGGCTCTTTTTAAAGTTAACTTCCCGGACAGATTCTGGCTGAATCTGCGCAGATTATTCGAAAATTTATGTGCAGAAAATGTTTTCAGAACTGCCCAAAAGATAGTTTCGCGGACAGATCATCCAGTCAATTTTCTACCAGGGATGTTGACTCGGGAGGAGAGCTACCGCGGGCTGCTTTCGATCATAATTTGAGCTGCATTTCTTGGTATTATAATAAACTATAAAGCACGAATAACCCCTGATAGGAAATTAACGGGCCCTGCTGGCTAAGATTGAAAATTTCAACTCGAATATGTCTGATGTTAGGCTGAAAATAGACTTATAGCTCTCTTTTCGCCTCTGTCGGTGCATGTGGGAAACGTTATGGACCGAGATTAAAAACATTGAACTTACCGCTGCTAAAAAGAAAAATCTTGCGAAATTTGAACAAAAAATGCGACGATTAGCACTCGATTATTGCACTGTAAATCTAAAAGGTATCTCGGGAGAGTTCGAACGAAAATAAGGGGATATCGGAGTTAAAAACACTGTTTTTCTGTTACCTATAACTTTTAGAATAAAGGTTTTCCTCTCTTAAAAAAATGACGGCCTTTGTTGTGAAGCATTTAATACGTGATTCTGATTGGTTACTGGTTGGTTGCCTAGGCAACGAGATCAGAACCGCTTTAAATTCATAACGCTCAAATCAGTCATAACTCATAACCTTGGTAGAAATGTTTGAGGTGTTTAAAATAAAATGTGAAAACCTCGATAACAGATAAAATATATGTAATATAACTAGCAAGAATTTTTAGTGAAAATTCATCATTACCAAGAGTGTGTAGTATTACAACATGTGTATTGAAAAGTGGCACCCTAACCCTATTTAAAGTAGTAATAAAGTGTGTGAATATTATTTAGTTTATTTTTGAAATGTCAGTGAGAAGTTCAATTAAAAGAATAAAGATTTGGAGATATACTGTCTCTCTGTGCCCAAAGTCGACCTCGGTGAGGTTTGAGAGGTGAATTTAAAGAAAAGTTCAGTATCCGAGTCAGTAAGTTAAGTCTATCATTATACAATGCTCTTTGAATTGTAAAAAGGCTACTAGACAACTAAAATATGGCACTGCCACTTCCTATGTTACCTAGAAATATGTAACCTAGATGATTCTGATTTAACTGTTTTCGTTTATACTTTCACATCAAGGCTCATGCGAATTTTTTAATTGAGCAGGTCGAATTTTACTTATAGCCAGTTACGCAGAAACTACTATCTCTAGCACATTGTATTTCTGGTTTTCAGAGTATTTTTACATGGACAAAGTGATAAATGTTTTGGCTTTTTTGTCAAGGTATTAATTAGAATTTTGACTTTTAATAGTTGGGAGAGATTTTGAGACCGATATCTATTTTTCCATTTTTGCATTTATTCTCATTTGAAAACTAACAGGTCTAAAGAGCTTATATTTTGTATATAGATATTTTTTGTGATTGTGAAAAGATATTTAAAGTTGAATCGACTTTAACTGAAAAACTTCTGATTTTAACTCCGACACTGATGTGAATGCAAACTTATGCTGTACGACTAAATAATTATCATGAGTGTTGTAATTGAACACAAAAGTATTTCAGTTAACGTTGATTCAACTTTAAATATCTTTCCACAATCACAAAAGAAATCTATATTCAAAATATGAGCTTTCTAGACCTGTTAGTTTTCGAATGAGAATAAATGCAAAAATGGAAAAACAGATATCGGTCTCAAAATCTCTCACAACTATTAAAAGTCAAAATTCTAATTAATGCCTTGACAAAAAAGCTAAAATACTTATCACTCTCTTCGTGTAAAAATACACTGGAAACCAGAAATACAATGTGCTAGAGACGGTAGTTTCCGTGTAACTGTCTACAAGCAAAATTTGATACGCTAAATTAAAAAATTCACATGGGCCTTGATGTGAAAATATGAATGAAAACAGTTAAATCATAATCATGTAGGTTGCATGTTTTGTAGGTAGCATAGCAAGTATCTGTGTAAAATTTCAGTTGTATGGCTTTTTTATAATGCAAATAAATGGCATTGTAGTGAGAGACAAACCCACTGACTCTTATACTGAACTTTTCTTCAAATTCATTATTTACACCAATGACGACGAGATTTAGCATTATTAATATATATTTTTTTAATAGTTTTGAGGGATTTAGTAACATGTTAAATGCTTATAAAATATTAGCAGACGTTAGTGTGCAGCCCAACACTTATGGTGAATTTTCTATCTTCGCTGCGCGAAGCGTGCCTTCATTCCTAGTAATGAAAAACTAAGACTTGAGTGCCATAGTGTTGAGTTTAGTGAGTCATTATACCGGAAGAAAATACCAATTGGTTTTTATAAAAGTTGTGGAATACGAGCGGGTATTCACGTGCGCTCGCACGATTACAGCGCTAACCTCAAAATCTAATTTTAGTAATAACTTTTTTTTAATTTGGATTCTCATGAATATAATGAGCAGAGTGCCATATGTTTGAAATTGATGAATCATTCTACCGGAAGAAAATAGCAATTGGACTTTTAGTTTTTTTTTTTAATCGTGAAATACTAAATAGCCCGTGGCGGGTTTGCGAAGCTATAGCCCCCACCTCTCGTCATATTAAATACCAGACGCGAAAAGGAAACTTCGAGGCGACGCAGCTCAGATTGGAAGATTAGGTGACTGTCGTCAAAGCTCATGTTTATACTCGGCGTTTATTCAGTGGCGCATGCATACCAGTGACAATCGCAAAATAGCTTATAGCTACTTCAAAACTGGTCAACATTTTTACCAGGGACTTTAGTATAGTAACTTTTATTAATACATGTACGTATATTTATAAAACAATTTGTATCAATTTAGAAACTTGGTGGGTTAATATATAAGTAAATTTCGATACTAAAACAAAGAGGTCACGCAATGCTGACATCACATTCTCGCACATGCATGGAACCGAACCTTTTGACTTGTGGGAAGCTCGATTCAGCATATGCTTTTGTCAAATCAATTTATACGAGAATCAACTTGTCGCACGTGTTCGAACATTATTTTTTGACACAGAGGGCGAAAATACGATATGTCATACACGGAAAAAAATGGTTGGTAACAGTAACAAACCGCTTGGCAAAATACGCACCAACTATTTTTTTGGTTAACCTTACCAAGTACATAGTAAGTATAATAAAATAATTGGTAAGTTGCCTGCTATTTTGGTAACATTTATCAAGTTATTGGTAAGGTTAACCAAAAAAATAGTTGGTGCGTATTTTGCCAAGCGGTTTGCTACTGTAACTAACCATTTTTTTCCGTGTAGATATTGTGACTGTACGCAAGCCGGAAAAATAAAAATAAAAATTCTGGTCGCATCTCACCTATATATATTATAAATTCTCATATTTCGTTACCTTATTGCAATATATATAAAAATAGCAAAATAAAAAATATAACATAAAATTAAAAAATAACCAAACCCATTTAACGTCTTACAATCTGTTGCATAAAACATTATAACATTTCATAACACTCTTTTTTTTTATTTTCATTATAAGCACAGTACGAAATTGCGTATGATTTATTCTATAGAAAAATGCGTTACATGTGTTGAAAGGGACCCCGTTCATTGGAAATGCAGACTAAAATTGACTCTCGAATTAAATTAAGTTACACTAAATTTATCATAAAACAGTGCAGTTGGAAAAGATTTTACAAAACGATTTTTATGTTTAGTACGTGACATTAAATGCATAAATTCCAACACAGAATAGCAAAAGTCATGTTCGAATGGTTATTAATTTATGTAAGACAGCAGGCAGTTACACTATTTTACTTAGAATTTGCAATGCACTTTAATTTCGAACATACGAGCAGTATCAATGTTGGCTTTGCAAAGCGCAGTCGTTGTCATTAACAGTAGAAAAGTACAAAAGTACGTATAGCGTAATTTTTTGATAGATAAATTTGCTGCTAGCTCGAGAGCTATCGTCTTCGGCTATTATGACTGCATATATTAACGTTTGCAAACAGAAACCTAAAAATGGTCGCGACTGATTTTAGTTTTACGTCGAACGATGCTGTTGCAGTCTTTATGAAACTATTGACATGTCATATTTTTTGTTTAGACAGCGAGTGGACCAGCTTGAACGCGCTTTTCGAAATGGAGGAAGAAAGCAGGATGGAAATGTACGTGGGAAACATCTTCGAGCCCTTAACACGGGGCCGCTCAAATACGTGGCCCCAGCCACGGCCAGAAGGATACGTCGATGGACCGCCGCTAATCGATGGCGCGGCAATGACTGGCAACGCCGAGTCCCTCAGGATTGATCCTTTGACGCAACAGAATTCTCCGGGCCAAGGTGCTGGGCCTTCGGCGATCAAGAAAAAGTCGCCGAGACAAAACGCCTGGGGAAAGCTGAGCTATGCGGAGCTCATTACGCAGGCTATTAATAGCTCTAAGGACCAGAGACTCACGCTCGCCCAGATTTACGAGTGGATGGTGAAAAATGTCCAGTACTTCAGAGACAAAGGCGAAACCAACAGCAGCGCAGGCTGGAAGAATTCCGTGCGTCACAACCTGTCGCTGCACAACTGCTTCATCCGCGTGCCGAACGAGAGTTCTGGAAAGAGTTCCTGGTGGACCATCAACCCGGACGTGAAATCCGGGAAAACCACGAGAAAGAGGGCCGCGTCCATGGAGGCCGGGAAATTCGAGAAGAGACGAACTCGAGTCAAGAAGCTAGTAGAGGCTTCGCGGAAGGCCAATCCACACTTGGACGTCACCTCCAGCGCGAGTAACTGCGTCAGCGAAGGCATCGAGCCCTTCCATTACGGCGTCAGTCCGTTGCAGCACATAGCAGCGCAGTCGCCGGCTTTCCAAGCCCGGGCCTCGAGTTCCGCTTCTTCCGCTGGCAGATTGAGTCCCATACTCGCTGCTAACGAGCCGGAATGGACGTATGGACACGCGCATGGCCAAACGGCCGCCAGCCCAGCCGATCAGTTGACGGTGACGCCGCTGCACCAAATCAATCATACGTCAGCCTTGGACCAACAGCCGATGCGCTTGTCTGCGACCTGCCAGATGGGGCAACCGGAAGCTCCGGGCAACGACCTCCAAAGCCTACCCGTCGCTTGCAGCTTCGACCGACAGGTAGCTCAAATGTGCCCTGTGCATCGTCTCGATGTTTGCAATTGTGATTTGAGCATGCTACAAATGGACACGCGGACACAGGCGGCAAACGCGGCTGCTTCGCACGCCCATTGCGCAACCGATGGGCCGAATCATTATTTCAATGCTACCTACGGGAATCAATACGGCGTGATGGCATCGCAGACGACATTGATGCCGATTCAAGAAATGGCGGATTTCGGATCAATCGCCGACTTGCAAATTGAGAGCCAGCAGCCCATGGTGCGAAATAACTCGATGCTCGACGACATCGACGAAATAATAAAGAAAGACCAGTACGCGGCGATTGATCTTGTGAACACGAGTATGTCCACGGCATTGTACATCAGCGGCAATAATCCCGTGAATTCGGTTGGCCAGAACTCCTGGATCCATTTGTAAAGCACTGCACTCACAAAATCGCGCACTTGTTGATTGCGATTCGAATCCATCTATTATTATTAGAGAAGATATTTTTAATAATTCATCAATTATAAAGCTAGCACACAATGACAACTTTTATAACAGAATCAAATTAGAGATACTGTATTCATGTAAGCTACATAATATTACGTAATACATCGCAACATACCTTATATCCGTAAATACCGACAATCCACATTTTATATTTTTGTAAAATAAGCTTTTACTAATAAACAATTTTTCAATGTGTAAGCATGTAAATGAAAATAACCTTTTTATCATTTATGAATACTATTGTATTCCAAAATTAAATTATTTATAGACTTATCCATGGTAGAAAATAAACCAACGGTTCGGGAAAATTTTAAATGTAGTAATTTAAGGTTATGAAATTTTTAATACTATTATAGTGATTTATAATTTCGGTTTGTGATATACCTATAAAAAATATATAGAATATGCTAAGCTCTTGATATCTACGTGAATGTTCACCGTCTGCGTTGTTCAGGTCACCCGGAACTCTCTAAATTGTTGTCCAGGTGTTTATTATGGTAAAAACTGTTAGACTGTAATGTGCTTCGTGGTTTGCGGTGTGTAGGTGTAAGTTCTGCTCGAAGATGATGGACACGTTACCCGCGAGTCTCGTAGACGATGTCCAGGTCTCCGAGAACCTCAACGGCTAGTAATGATTCCTATATCCAGTCTAGTTCTGAGTACAAGTCGCACTTTATTAGAGAAATATAAAATTGGGGAAATTTTAAACATTTTCAAAATGTTCCAAAATTTTTCCGAAATTTTTCAAACATTTTTCGAAATTTTCTAAAAATTTTCCGAAATTTCCCAATATTTTCAAACACTTTTTGAAGTCTTGTATAGTAATTAATTCCACAGAGCGCGCTATCTATATTTTATTATTTTTCTCTCGTCAAAGACCTAGACATCGTCTACGAGAGACCCGGATGACGTGCTCATCATCTCTAAACAGAACTTATATCTGCATATCGAAAGCCACGGAGCGCGCCAACTAGATTTCATTTTTTTCCCCGATTAACACCTGGATATCGTCAGCGAGAGTCCCGGGTAACATGCTCGTCATCTTGAAGAAGAACTTACATTTACACATTGGAAGCCACGGAGCGAGCTACCTAGGTTTCCTAAATCGAATTTAACCATTTTTTTATCAGCCGAACCGCTTGTTATGTGACTAAATAAGCAGTATTTAAAGGTAACTGTTGGTTAAACCGTTGACCAAGTCGTTCTGATTGGGCCAACCGATGGCGAATCAGTTCTTTACGTTTCTACAGGTGCTATTCAGGCTAGTCGTACATGTATGGGGAAATCTACAGAAAATATGCAGTTAGAGTGCTCGAAAATCCGGAAAAAAAAATTCGACGCTACATCGCCGCTACCACACTTTTTCTTATCCTTTGAGGTTTATAGAAGACTGAAAAGACGATGATCCTGCGATATCGACCTCAGCACAATGATTTCTGGGCGATTTAAATTTTTTTTCGTGAAATTTTCGTCGTAAAAATTCATGAAAAGTAGACATTGTTCAACGTCATGTACTCAAGCTCTGGGGGTGCAAACGGTAAATGCGTATTTATAGGATCAAAGTATGAGATAAAATCTTCAATTTTAGCCCTGGTGAGTTGAAAATAGTTACTTACATTCAAAGTTGTCTTGGTCTGAAAATAGCGAAAAATCGAAATTTTTCATAAATAACACAAGGTAATTTTTTATTTTAAAATCCTAATAACTTTTTACTCGGGCGGTTGTCGTCACCCATCCGGGGCTTTAATTGAAGCTCCTTTCTTGTACTTTGATTTTACCAAATAAGATTAACATTTTATTTTTTGATTAGCTATATGTATGCTTATCAATTTCTTATGGAAATATGCTTATGGCTATCAGAGGCCCTTTTTCGACCTTTTTGATTGTCATATATATAGCTATTCAACAAAGAGGGGTTTAATCTAAATTTTTGAAACCAAAGAACAAGATAAGATCTTCAATTTAAGATTTTTCGCATTTTTTAAATATAGACAACTTTTTACCCAAGCAACCATTTTTAACCCACCAAGGCTAAAATTAAAGATCTTTTTCAGTACTTTGATCCTCGTAGAGGCATTTTCAGTTTGCGCCTCCCAGACATCGAGTACATGCCGTCGAACTTTGCATTTTACTAATTGCTCCAGGTGCCGTATCAGAAAGCTTTTTTTAAATAAATCGTTTCATGAATTTTTACGACGAAAATTTCACGAAAAAAAATTTATATCGCCCAGAAATCATTGTGCCGAGGTCGATATCGCAGGATCATCGCCTTTTCAGTGTTCTATAGACCTCAAAGGGTAAGAAAAGTGTGGCAGCGGCGATATAGCATCGAATTTTTTTTCTTCGGATTTTCGAGCACTCTAACTGCATATTTTCTGTAGATTTTCCCGTATATGTATCGGAGCGATATACATCGCCACGATACGATACGATGCGTTTTGATACGTTTGCGCATGCGCCGAATCGTTTTGCGATGGTTTGCATTATGTGCTGCAAATGAAATATTTTAGGTTATAATCTAAGAAATAATTGAAATTAATAAAGATTTAAATGAAATTATTTTATTTAAAATTATTTTAAATTTGTAATAGTGAATAGTGTATTTTATTTATTTAAATTGTATTATTACATAATAAATGTCAATATCAAAGTTTTACTATTATTTTGCAAGCGATTCCGATAATCGATTGAAATCTTTTATAATCATGTAACACCAATTTTTTCAAGCATATAATTTTAAAAGAAATTAACTGATATCTTAACCCATTAACGTCCAAAATAGAGAAATCGTAACTCTGTTTTCAACCGTAAATCTATCAAATATTCCACGGATATATTCAAAGCAAACATACTTTTTCTTAAGTATTTTTTTCTCTACTTTCCATTTCTGATATCAGAATTGCGAAGTTTTCACTCAAAAATCCAATATGGCGACGATAAAAAAAATTGCAAAATTTCGATACTTTTTTTTTTTTTAATCCAATTTCTTGTTGTGTTAACGTTGAGGACGGAACTTTATTTTTCAACTATGAGTGCATAAATGAGTTGTACTTTAAATTCAGTTTGGCCCCGAATCCAGAAATTCAATATGGCGGCTAGAAAATGGTGCCTGAAGCGCAAAATTTTGCCCAAACTTTCACGAATTTTTTTCTCGAATATAATGCATTCGACGAAAAAATCAATAAGAATAAAAAGTGCTTAGAATCAATCAAGGAATATGTCTAAATTTTTTCACTGAGTTTTGAGCAACTTTTTTATTTTTGCCAATTGGCAATTTATGACAAATTGGAAAATTTCATCGAATCGTCTCGAAAAAATTCAGATATACTTCTTGGTCAATTCTAAGTACTTTTTATTCTCTAACTTTTTCTTATATAACGCTTTGTTTTTGAGTAAAAAATCAAAAACCTTAAAATTCTTAAGATTTTTTGAAATTCAAAAAAAAAATCAAAAACTTTAAAATTTTTTGTTCCATATGCACTTTTTGGTCAATTATGAGCAAATTTACTTCAAATTTGTGCCCGAGTATCTGTTACATTCCAGATGATATGATTTTCGCATTGAAAAATTCTCATTTCTTAGCCGTTGATGTACAACGTTTCCCGCCACTTACCGCGTGGAGGTGAATGAATCACAGCATCTTGTCTTTTTTTTATCTTTTTATTTATTTATTTTTTTCGCTTTTTATTAGGGTTTTATTTATGTTTTTGATTTTTTATAGTTTTATAATTTTTATTTTTTTTAGGATCTGTTATGATTTTTTATAAAACAATAAAAATTATTGCATTTTTTGCAAAATTTGTTTGTCCTAATGACACATGGCTTGCAACAGCAGAGCTTCTGTTGTTTGAGGGATACTGTTTCATGAACAATGTCATCAACTTTAGGTCTAGTCAGATAGTATTTCACGATATCCATCAGAAATTCTTTTGAACTTTTTTTGTGACTTGGATTAGCACAATTATAAGGTATTACTGCATTGGTGACAGCGGACTGAAGTAATCTAATAAATACCACCCACGTCCACTTTTTTGATCGAATGCATGGCATAACATCATTGCAATGGCCATCATGAACATCAACCCCTCCCATAAACCTATTATAAAGATGAAATGCATTAGGAAAAGGTATGTCTATTTTTGATTTTACTTCTTTGGAATATCTTTTCGAGGGTAACAGTGGTGTTACTCCAGATGCTGTAGAAATTATTGAAATCGGGTTAGAATCAATAATAGTAATTAAATTCATTCCGCTCTTCTGATCGTGCTTTGTGGCGTATGTGCCTCTTGTTGATTTTTTATCAATATAATTTTTTTCTTTTATCCTACTTTCTCTAATAGTACCAGTGGAACGTAAACCTATTTTTCTTAAATGTACAAAAAGGTCTAAGCTTATGAAGTAATTATCCATGTATAGATGGTAAAGGCCTACTTTACGAAAAGTTAGCGTTGAAAAAAAATTGTCAAGTAAGTTCATTACTACCCGAGTTCCTAAAGCACATTTGGCTAATTTTTCCCCAATAGTTGAATTCTTCCCACAGTATAGATCAAAATCTAATAAAAATCCATCTAATGTACATAGACCCCAAAATTTCAGACCGAATCTAATTGGTTTACCGCGAATAAACTGTTTCATACTAGTTCTAGTGTAGCATTTGGCCATCATTTCATCTACAGATATCGCGGTTTGAAAGTACCCGAACAATTTTATGTTTCTACGAAACAGATTCATGACTTGACGAACTCGCCAAGCTTTATCATTGCAATCTTCATCCCCTGGTTTTGATAATTTCAACTTAGATTTTATATTTTCAAATGTACGGTGTCCCATAGCCGATTTCACTACATCACTAGATAAAAAGGGATCATTAGACCAATAATCTCTTTGACATTTCCTTTTATTGAATGCTGAGAAAAGTATTATTCCTATAAATATATTCAAATCTGACATTGTTAGACTGCAATTATTCATCTTAGTTGATTCTATAATATAATTTTTAATTTCTTGTCAAAAAAATGTCTCAAATAGGTCAACTGGACTCATATTTTTAATGTCTTTCTTATGACTATCAGATAATAATATTTCATTTTCAACTTTGCAGGAATAACTTTTTTCTCCGTCGATCCATTTATAAATATATTCATTTTCCAATTTAGATTGATCATTCGTATAATTATTAGAAGTTTCTGCGTATGTACTCAGTAATAAGTTATCAATAGATTTAGAACCAGAATCTTCGCCACTCTGACCAGAACTGCCCGAATCATCTGGATTAGGTACCAAAATATTATGATCATCGTTATCATCAGAATAATCTTCTTCAGACTCTAATTGAGATCTTACATTTCTCCGGCGTTTTGGAGCCATTACAATTTTAAAACTTGAAAAGCTAAATGCACAAGTAAAATATTAACGCTAATATTTAGAACACTAACAGTATAGTAGACCAAGAGTGAAAAAACTAAAGATTCTTCAAAATCGATTTATGAACATTCAATGATGATTCACTATTTTGAAATTCAGATAAAAACATTACAAAAGCTTTTGGCAAAATTCGGCAAATTGAATATAGTAATTAAATTCAGCCTTTTTCGATTGAGAATTCAATATAGTTTATGAAACAATTCCAAAAGTTGCATAACTCAAATTTTTTAAGGTTTTTGATTTTTTATTCAAAAACAAAGTGTTATATAAGAAAAAGTTAGAGAATAAAAAGTACTTAGAATTGACCAAGAAGTATATCTGAATTTTTTCGAGACGATTCGATGAAATTTTCCAATTTGTCATAAATTGCCAATTGGCAAAAATAAAAAAGTTGCTCAAAACTCAGTGAAAAAATTTAGACATATTCCTTGATTGATTCTAAGCACTTTTTATTCTTATTGATTTTTTCGTCGAATGCATTATATTCGAGAAAAAAATTCGTGAAAGTTTGGGCAACATTTTGCGCTTCAGGCGCCATTTTCTAGCCGCCATATTGAATTTCTAGATTCGGGACCAAACTGAATTTAAAGTACAACTCATTTATGCACTCATAGTTGAAAAATAAAGTTCCGTCCTCAACGTTAACACAACAAGCAATTGGATTAAAAAAAAAAGTATCGAAATTTTGCATTTTTTTTTTAAACTTTGCCATATTGGATTTTTGAGTGAAAACTTCGCAATTCTGATACCAGAAATGGAAAGTAGAGAAAAGAAATACTTAAGAAAAAGTATGTTTGCTTTGAATATATCCGTGGAATATGTGATAGATATACGGTTGAAAACAGAGTTACGATTTCTCTGTTTTGGACGTTAATGGGTTAAATAATGCTGATATGCATTTGCATATATTTCAATTTTCATTATTTTAATAAGTCTACATCAGCTTTTTATTCATTTTCACCGTATTCGATCTATTTTTATACGCATGTATGCAGTTGAAGTGACTAAACGTTTTTGTTGCTATTCGAAACTCGCATAAATGTTAGTAGCAATCTAAAAAGATAACCACCAAAGCAGAAGTGATATACATATTGCGTAACAGTTTTATCTTACAAAGTTAAAAGATATATATATATATATATATATATCTTATCGCTGCTTTGTAAACACATACGCCTCTTGTTCACAACTCGACAGTGCATTGAGTAGCAGTGTCTTATCTGCAGCGCTATGCCTGACAAAAATCTTTAAAACGTTCGTTCTAACGGTTTGAATAATATGGCTTTTATCACTTATTGTTGGACATTAGATATCCTAATTACCCTAGTTTGTGCATTAATGGTAGCTTACGTCTACCTTACGAAGAGTCACAGTTATTGGAAAAAACGTGGAATTAAATCAGTGCCTGAGCCAAATATTTTTGGTAACTTTTCAAACTGCCTTTTTGCAAGAAAACCATTGCGAGATTTTCTAAGCGACATTTATTTTGTTGGCGAAGGAGAAAAATTTATTGGATTTTACGTATTTAATAAACCGTTTTTAATACTTCGTGACCCAGAAGCAATTAAAAATGTATTGATTAGAGACTTTAAAAACTTCTCAAACAGATGCGTGGCACCAAATCACAGTGATTACATTGGAAGTGTGAATATTTTTTCGTTAAGAAATCCAGCGTGGAAAGTTCTTCGGCAAAAGCTATCCCCTGTTTTTACATCTAGTAAACTCAAAAATATGCTAAATCTTATCGTAGAAACAGGTGTAGATTTGAATACTCATCTTCAAAATATTATTTCTAACGGTAATCTATACTGCTCAAATATTTTTTTTTTTAATTAACAATGCTTTTATAGCGTTAATCGAAATCTCTCAAAATAAGAATGTATTTTATCCCTCCATACAACACAAAAACCCGTAATGTTCGCTCTAAACTAATTCATCCATTTTATAAGTATAAGATATTGTTCAAACATAATATCTGTTAATAAATTTTATATGATTTTAAAATTAAGATATTTATACCCAACTTTACATCAGACGTTTCATCAGACGAGTTATTGATTTTTCAAAGAATTAAACTTATCATGCATATGTTATGCGTGGATAAATAATATGTTATTATTAAATTATGAACTCAAATTATTCACGCAAAAATATTTGAATCAAAAATCGTCAAATACGATTCACTTTAAAAAAAATCGTTATTTAAAACGAAAAAACTCTTGTACAAATCTTAAATTTTTAAAATGATTTAACCTAAGTTGAACAAAAACTGTCACTTTTTTGTGTTGAACATACATCTCATCATTTAATTTTATTATAATAATTCTCTACTGTTAAAAAGATAATGAGCAGATGTTTCAAGACAGTATTTTCATATTTGACTTAATATATTTCACTATATATTTGACTATATACTATATACTTAATATATTTGACTTAATATATTTCTTATTTGATATAAGGGAGTTCTATCAATAACATTATTTTTTTTTAGTATTGATTGTTTTGAAGTTTGCATAAAATGATTATTTGTGATTAATAGTTAATACACGGCTATGATTTTAATTTTCTCCAACCTTAAACATTAAGTATTTTTGAGGTTTTAAAAAGAAAAAATACAAGGAAGTTATGCGCGCTCTAAACGCACTGAATTTTTTCTAGTAAATAAAAATTACATGACATAAAAATGTACTTTATTAAATCTAATGCTTTCTACCAGTTGCGCGAGATAAATGAGGGATGTACTTTTTACAAAATTTCAATCCTGAAAGAAAAATTTACCTTATTTCTGGGCAGAATTTCTGCCCAGAAATAACGTTAATTTTCTACCAGGGGGGCCATTTAAACAAATGTCAATATACAGATTAATAATTTTTTGGACAATATTAAAACGATATTTTCTTGTTTTAAATTATAGCTATTAAAAATTAGTCGACTATACATATCATCAATATTTTTCAGACGAATGGAACGTTGTAGAAGTGAAGGAATTATGCGAAAAGTTTACAACAGACGTTATTGGTTCGACAATGTTTGGATTGAAGCTAAATGCATTAAATAACCCTAATGCAGAGTTTCATAATGAAGGAAAGAAGCATTTCCGAAATAGTTATGGTCGATATTTTAGTTTATTGTCGATGTTTTTTATGCCTCAACTGGCCAAGTTGTTTGGAATTACCTTCTTCGACCCAGACGTTCCAAATTTCTTCAAACGCGTCATACCCGAAGCTATGAATGAAAGACAAAAAGATGGTATCAAACGAAATGATCTTCTAGATATTTTTATGGAAATGAAAGAAAGCTTCGAGGATGAGAAAAATGATCTTCATTATTGTAAGTTTAGTCGAGCAGCGAATTATTGATTACTTTCTGAAAAATGCACGCGAATGATAATTGTACGAGCTATTTTTAGATTTTCAAGTTAACGGATTAGTGGCCACAGCTATTGTATTTTTCACGGGCGGCTTCGAGCCATCCGCCTCGATGATGTATCTTGTTTTGTACGAATTGTCCAAACAGCCGGAGATACAAAATAAGTTAAGAAAAGAAATTCTCGACGCATTGGAGGAAACTGAGGGAAAAATCACATACGACATGGTGAACTTTGACTGACAAGCATTTCTTCAGCAGGTATTTATCATCAAAACTATACGATGACCTATTTTTTTCCTCAGGTGATGAATTTACCTTACCTAGACATGGTCGTTTCGGAAGGTTTGAGAAAATATCCGCTGCTCCACTTTCTAGACAGAGAAGCGGAAAATGATTACACGTTTCCCGATACGAACGTAACGATTGACAAAGGAACTCCAATCATCATTCCCATGAGTGCCGTTCATATGGATCCGAAACACTTCCCCGATCCTCACGTTTTCGATCCTCAGCGATTTTCGTCGGAGAATAAAAGAAAAATCGCCCCGTTCACGTACTTTCCTTTCGGAGAAGGTCCGCGGAATTGCATCGGTGTGTTGGGAATTGATTAAAATTATCAGAGTAGCAACATCAATTGGGAGCTTTTAACACTCTTCCAAATTTCAGGAATGCGGATTGGATTGGCGCAGTCGAAAATCGGACTGATGCAGATTATCTCGAAGTACGAAGTCGCGCCGTGCAAGGAAACACCGATCCCCCTGGAATTCGACAGTTACACCCTGTTCACCAAATCCAGACACAACATGAAACTGAACGTTCGAAGAGTGCGGAGCATTTGATTTGCCGAATGTAGTCGAGTATTATTTTCGAATAAATTACGCAGGAAACTCTCTGGTATAATGTATATGTATAATGCATGCGGCGGTAGTAGCGCGAAGTTCGATCCGCGATTTTTGCCGCCTGAACTTGAACTTCCTGCGAGCAGGTCCCCGATCTTGGGCTGCGTTGGTCTTATGATGTGTACACAATCCTCTCGGTAACTTCCGCAGACCGTCGCCGAGGCGCGTGTATATACTGCGGCGAGAGAGAGAGAGAGAGAGAGAGAGAGAGAGAAGGGGGGAGAGTACGTTGCGCGAATTAGGAACAATCGCCAAAGGCAAACTTCGAAGGTGGAGGGACGCGGAGTGGCAGGAGGAGGCCGTTGTTTAACCAGAGCAGTAACGCCGAGGCGAGGCGCCAATCACGCGCAAAGACAAACAGAGAATCCACGGACCATCGCTGATTGTCGCAAAGAAGTCCTTTCAAGATGGCTGCAGCGGCTCCGCTGCGAAGTGCCCCGTGTGTTGAGAACGCTGAGGAGACGCTCCGACTCTCCAACGCTCCCTGAATACGGAATCTAGCCCTCACTCAACAGCGTTCATTTCGCCGGTTTCGTGACACAAATACATTGCACACATACGGCGGGAGGAATTCTCGCTCACCGAGCTGATTACGCGCGGCTCCGTTCCCTTTCCCTCAGCGCGCTTATTAATATAAAAGCCTTTGCGTAGCCGAAAGCTCGAAAGCTCTCGAGCGAGAAAAAAGGCGGTGGCGGTGGTCGGAGGAAAGAAGCACGGGGCCGGCTGTCCCGCGGAGAGGTCGAAAAAGGGATGCTGGACTGGCGTGTGTGGCTATCGATCACCCCCGCATATATCCACCCTCGGCGCGTAGCGGTCTCCTCGGAGATTCTCATCCCCCCTCCTGCCGAGTTGGAGCGAATTTACCTAACGTAGGCTCTCTCTCTCTCTCTCTCTCTCTCTCTCGCTCTCACTCTCTGCCGAGCTTGCCCCCTTTCTCTCTCGCGGCGCGGCCCTATCTCTGCTCCCCATCTGCGTCTCGCTCGCTCTGCCGGCGCTTGCTCTATCTTCGCACACACGCTCGGCTTTCCCCTTTCACGTCGGCCCCGCTCGCCCTGGCCATCCGCTCCTACTACGTCTTATTCGCTATCTCCTTCCACTCTACATCTCTTTACTCTTTCGTTCTCGCACCCTCGTTCGCATTTCCAACACATATCCGTCTCGCTCCCGCCGCCGCCCCTCGTGCAGACTCCTCGCGCGCGCAGCACATCGCGCCCCGAGGAGGCCTATAACGCGCGCGCTAGCACACACGCGCACACCAACGAAGCCAGCGAGCGAGCGAGAGAGAGAAAGCTTGTTACAGACGTGACGGACCCTCCGTACCTCACCAAGATGAGACGAGTGCGAGGCAAAGGGGAGCGATGCTTTTAGAGCCTGGAATATTCACGAGGCGAGGCGAGGTGGCTCCTCGGACAACCTAAGCATATCCACGCACTTGACGCGCTGCTGCTGCTGCGCTCGCCGAAGACTGCCGTCGCGATGACGACAGCGGCAGGCGAGCCCGATAATGCTGCGGGCGCGCTGCGCGAAATCGATCGGCACTTTCTGCTGAAAATTTTGATAAATTCCTCGGAGCGCTTTTTTCATTTTTCCGTTTTTCGACAGAAGAAACACAATGCGAATCGGCGATCGGTCGATCCGTGACAGTGAGGGTCCCTTTAATCCTTACGTAGAAGCGTAGAATAGAGCTGGCTCTCGTCAACTCAGCTGGAATGCTTTCAAAGTCCGACAAGTGTTTGTTGAACCAACAGCGTGTGAACGTGTCTCTGCCGTGCAAAAACAAGCTTACCGCGTGTCACACGCAGTTTAAAAGTCGCCTCAGCGCTGATTGCATTATAAAGCGATTTTCCCGGAGCCCGGAGAGCAATCTCAATCCTCATTAAGGCGTAAAAAAATAAAACGACGCGAAGAGCCCGCTCGCAGTCCGCGCGCAAACGTGACCGACTGAGCGCTGTATACGGTATACGAGGTGTGTATAATACCGCGCACAGCCATATATTTCAAAGTTTAAGATACTAAACAGCGGAGCGCATAAGCCGCGCGCCCCGAGAGGGAAAGCGGCCGCAAGGGCTTTTCGACTGCGGCGGCCCGGCTCAAGTGCGAGTCGTAAGCGCACTTTTGTGTGTCTGTGTGTACGCGCTCGTGACGAGCTGCTGGCCTATGCGTACCGCTGCCACATTTCGGCGCACGTACGCACACACGTGTGCCGAGCATGTTGGCTGCGCGCGCGCTCGCTTCCCACAAACATCGTTTCCGCGTCGGCAACGCGCCCGGTCACCGGGTCGCCACGGATTTTCGTATTTTTCCGAGGCCGAAAATTTGGCTTCGCGCGAAATATCGCATTTGCCCTGCTACGTATGTAGACCGCGAGGGAGATCGGGCGTGCGAGAGATTTACAATAAGAGAGGATTTTCGTCGGGACGCAAGTAGCGGAGTTGGCCAAAAGCTGCATGCATGCAGGCGAAGGAGAGCAAGAACAGCGAGAGAGGGGGAGAGAGGAGGCAAGCGGAGACGGAGAGTCTTACGAGGTTGCCGCCCGCCGTGTGTACGCGGGCGCGTCCTTTGCTCGGTCGAACAATGGGAGTGCGGCGCACGACCGGCCGAGGCAATCGGTGACGGTTTTACAGTCGCTGCAAATCCACGTCAGATATACAACTGCGCTCTCCCCCCCCCCCCTCTCTCTCTTGTGTGCAACTATGCGCGCGTGCATTCGGAGGAGGACGACGACTACTGTGCTAACGGCGCGGCGGGAGAGCACGATTTCCTCGGTCGCCCCCAGACCTTCGCGATCGATCGCCCGTGGACGACACCTGCGAGCGCAGCGGAAGCTCCCTCCGCGGAATTTTTCGGAAAAATCCAGCCCCGCGACTCCTTTGCAAAATGAATGAGGCGGGGGGAAGATGGAAAAGCGATTAAGCAGCAAGCGGTTTCGCCGCGCTACCTACATCGAAAAGCGAGTGCCGAGTCGAGGGGGGCCGAAGAAAGCGCAGAAAAGTGAAATTTGGAAAGTAGAAAAAAGCGTGCGCAAACAAATCCTCGATCCGGTTCCCCGGCTGTCCCCCTGGGACCAGCATAATCCGCCCCTGCCTGCGTGCGTGAGCGAGCGAGCGAGCGCAGCCCCTCGGGCTATCTTTCCGGACCCTCTCCGAGCTGCTCGGCTACGGCGGAGGATATAGATTCTCGCGATTCGCGACGCGCCGGGAATCGCATGAATAATTTCCCTCTCTCAGCCGCTCGCTCCTCTTCGCTCTCGCCCCCGCGCGCTCGCACGGCTACAGAGACGATAATGCCTTCCTCTTAAAGTCGCGCGCGCGCGCTGCGCGTTCCTCAGCTCGGCGCCGGCAAGAGGGAAGAATTCGCATTGTCTCTCGACGCCTTGATGAAAACCGCGCGCGAAAAAATGATGAATGAAATGTTCCACGGCCAGGCCTCTCGCGCTCCCCGCGTGCGAAGATTACTTTCGGTTTTCGGGAAAACCCAGAGAGCCAGGGCCGCGCAATTATTTAGAATCGCAGGCAAATTAAATGCAATGAGTCGGAAGCCCATCAATTCGTAAAGAGCAATCGAGAGCGAGCGAGGAATCGCATATTCCTAGCATAATCGCCTCGGAATTTAATCTGGCGTGGTTCCTCTCTCCCTCCCTCGCTAGCTCTCGCTCGCTGGCTGCCGTGGAGTGCATAGTTTATTCGCCGCGCGCAGAGAATCTCTCTCTCTCTCTCTCTCTCTCTCTCTCTCTCTCTCTCTCTCTCTTTCTCTTTCTCTAGCTCGCTCACTCTCTCGAATGTCAGAGCTGCCACCCCTCTCATTGATTGCTACGGATACCGACGAAGCGCCGAGATTCGTCTATAATTCATGGCCTCGAGAAGCTGTCCCGAGTCTCTCTCCGACTCGCTTGGCTGTCTCTCATATGTGCTCTCTATCTCTCTCGCTCAGTCTTGCTCGAGCCGTGTGGCGCCAAGCTCCGCGAGCAATATCGGGCCACTTTCAAGTCTTTCTTTGATTATAATGATCCGGAGAGCGCGTGCCACCCGTCCCTCTCAACTATTTATGTGTCGCTCGATCGAAGCCGATTCAATTTTCCCAGCTCGCCAACGAGTGGCCTTCCGTCGTCGACTCGAGAGGCCAATTCGCGCGGAGGACTCGGAGCATCAGGCGATCTTTCTCGAGGTTGTCGGCTTGCTCGATTTTCGGTAATTACGGAGGCGCAACGGTGGCAATCTCGCGGAGGCGGTGGTCAAAGGGCCTTCTCGTCGGCTGCACCGCGGGCAGCAGAAGCAGCCGAGTCCGAGAGATCACTCTACTGCAAATAACAGGAGGCCGGGACTGCGTTAGACTCGCTCCTTTATCCCGCGTATGCTACTGCACGACGGCGTTCCCTCATTATTTCGCCGATGCACGCGAATCGCTTCTCGCGTCCCGGTGCGGCGGCGCCTGACTCGCGCGGGCCTTTCATCTGCGTGCGCACGCGCATACGCGCCGTGTAATTGAATAGAATGACTTTTTTAAATAGGCTCTCTCTATCTCTCTCTCTCGCTTGCGCCGCGCACCACTGGCTTCCCCCTCGAGGAAATTGAATATCGAGAAATTACGGAAGATGGACGAGGCGGCCCTTTAAATGCACAATAAAAGGAGCTTTGGCGCGGAAGGCTTCGCTTCGTCTCTTGCCACTCCTCGGCCGCTCTCCGGCTTTTTTCTCGACTTTTTCGCTTCTTCCCGCCCGAGAAAGGTAAGTGCTTTCGACTCGGGCATTTTCTCCTTTAATGAAGTTGTGAGAATTTCTCTCTCTCTCTCTCTCTCTCTCTCTCTCTCTCTCTCTCGCCTCTACGTGGCTTTTATTAGCGGCATAATCTTCTGGCATTTAGAGGGGGAGGCAAAGAAGCACTGCGCGGCACGCTGATGGAAATCCCGATTGGGAACCCAAGCGCGCGATGATGACTCCTTGATTCGAATTCATCGCGAGTAAAAAGCAGCAAAAATCTCACGGAGAAAGTGCAAGCTCTGCGACCAAGAATATCCGTCAGAGCTGAGGCAAGGAGAGAGAGAGAGAGAGAGAGGGCGGCCACTATCTGCTGCAGTGAATCTCGTCCGGTGCAGAGCCGGCGAGCGAGCATGCATCAGCAACGGATTCATTAAGTCGGAGGCTTCATTAGCAACCCCCGCAGCGAGCTCGCGCTTGCGCGGACGCCTCTCCTTGGCTCGCTCGCTCGCCCTACTCCGCTGAGCCGCCGAGCCGAGAGAGTCCTCTCGATCGGCGAGAGTGCAGCTACTCGTACCGGCCGGATCTGCCGTGATAATCTCGCTGCGGCGTGCCGCGAGCCCGCTCTCGCGTGCGCCCACTCCCGCGCCCGCAGCTCTCGAGGCCCGGAAAGAGGGAGGCTCACACGGGGGAGAAAAAGTATAATAAGCGGAAAAAGCGAAGCGTCCACGAAACTCTCGCGATAGGCCTGCAGTTGGCAGCGCCACAAAGATACACCCCCCGAAAGTAGCGACAACTCTAAGACGGGGATTTCCAAGTTGTAAATACCTCAGCTCGGTATTTCAAGATCCTGTCATTGTTCCGAGCCCAGCGGGGCTCCTCCTCTTCCTAATGACTTACGACCCCCTCTGCTCCGAAAAGCCGGCGATCCCACAGGCACTCGAGTATCTCAGCCCTATCTGAGCCGCAGCGCCGATGGAAATCGGCTCAAATCACTCTCCTCCGCTGGCGAGATTTACGAGCTAGATGCGTCTATTCATTTTTAACGCGGCGACGATAAGTACACCTCGTGGATAAAAATTCATTTCAGCCATTTTGCTCCAAAATGAGACGAAAAAATATCTATAATCTATTTGCATTCGCAATACGAATCTCTCGGTTTTCGTGCGGTGTTGAGTGCAGCTCAGGATCGACCGGCGCTTTGATCATCGGCAAAGCACGTTGAACTCACGAAAAGCGAGCGAATTTTTTCAGATCAGACATTCCTTCGAGAGCTAGCCGAGTGTCCGACGAGCCGAAGAAAATGTCCTTCCACTGCGGAGTGGAGTAGTAAGGCTCAGCTAATCGCATTAAGTGCCGCATCTTCCAGCGAACCGGAGCCCACGCGGTTGACTCGCTCCCTTTCCGCATGCCGCTTTACTCCAAATCTGTAGATGTATACTTCTTGTGCACGGCAGAGGAACTCGGCTATGTTGTTTTAACGCGCGCCGCACACGCGTTTGTATCGAGGTCGTCTTGCTGCGTGCCGTGCGAGCCCCGGCATCGCTTGCGAGGGTTACTTACTTCCCCGCTGCCGTACTGCGCGGAGTATATATTATACGCTGAGCACGACGTGCCCTCAATTGATTCTCGCTTATTTCGGGGAAGCACGTGCTGCTCCTTTCAGCCCGGGCCCCGCCGCCGGCGGCTACCTGCATATTTATGGGCTTGTAAAAGTTGTCCCTTTGTTGCCACTTGGCGAGTTTCTAAGTTTATCTGCCTGTGCGACGTTGCGATTTCGGAGCTCGATGCGACGCATGAAAAATGAAATTCGATTAATTAAACCGGAGCGGTGTGAATCTTGGGCCGCGCCGATTTAAAAAATTAATCAGGCATGATTCGATAGCCAAGGATTAGCTATTCATGAGCGAGCTGACAGTGATTCGTTAATAATACAGAGGAAGGAATCGTGGGCGGAGGCGGAAGATCATCCGAAAGCGGGGATGCGCGTTCGTAAAATTGCTTTGCATACATATACTGCATAAGCCCCGAATTAGAAACATCCCCGTAGAGCTAGTCGTGCGCGCCATGCGCGCCATCAGTCAGAGAGCCGGCAGCCGGTGTCGGTCTGTGTATTTTGTCTGATGGGGAATACAGTTCGGGGATTATGGGACACTGCGAACATCGCCGGAGAAAGAATGTGCCTAAGACGATTTACGGCTGCTCTTCATTCTCATTCAGCTCTCACTCTCTCACACTGCTCCTCGCAGAAGATTGGCCCCGATTCAGCGCGCAGGTTCATGTGTACTTAGCCGCGAGTCAACAATCGCGCCCAATAAAAATTTACGAGGAAACAAGAGAGACATTCCACTACCGAGCGATAAATTTCACCGCGCGCGTATACTTTACTTGCATCAATTAATATCTCCTACCTTGGCCGTATACGTCGGTTACGCGAGTACATTATGCGACTCGGCGGATTGTCCGTGCTATCGTAAGGGGTTATGCGATTTCGCGACGCAGTCGAACGTCGTGCGCGTACAGCTCGCGTGATTCGTGCGCGGCATTCAAATGCAGATTCGCCTCTGACGCGAGAAAGGGGGATGGGGCATGTACGAGCGCAGCCGTACGAGGAGACGAAGAAAAGTATTGTCATCGTAAATTTGGCTTTTCTCCTCGGCCGAGCCGTTTGCCCGACTGCCAAGAATAAGACGTAAATCATTTTGTTTTCGTTGGCGAATGAGCGAGCGGCGAGAGAGAAAAGGCGAGTCGGCGCTTCTACGTACGCGAAAGTTGGACAAAACGTATTTTTTCGGAAGACCTATTGATTTCATACGAGACGTTTCCCCTCGCAACGTACTTTCGCGCGCAGAAAAGAGGCGATTGGTTCCGGTCAGCCATTTACGAGAATCGCTAAATAACGCCTCTATGTACAATTACGATTCCTCGCTGTTCTCTTTCCGACTGTACACTGTGCGCGTGAAATTCTCAGAACGTGTCCGAGCGTCGATATTAGACTGTACAGAGCAAAAGCTTATGAAATCAGTTTGGGCATGGCAACGGCCTTCGACAGCTTCGATTTAAGCACATCGGACGTAAACTGAATCAGTGTGTATGCTGTTCGCGAGTGAATCTGTCGCGTCGCTTTATAAGTTAACCGTCGTAGCCAAGGCTGGCTTTATTGCGTCTAAAAATGAAAAATTCCAAGGTAAGTGCGCATTTCACGCAAGTGTAGTTGGCATTTTGCGGTAAGCCGAGTGTTTAAACTGATTTCAGCCATGCGAGCCCTTCACGCGACATTCAACGCTGCAGGGACACATCGGTTTCGACAGCCTTCCTTATCAGCTTGTGAATAAATCGGCGACCCAAGGATTCGTTTTCAACATACTGTGTATCGGTACAGGCTTTCGCTTATTTTGAATGTCCAAATATCGGCTGCTCACGCGAAAAGATGATGCGCGTTTGCTTGTTTTCTTCGTAGGTGAAACTGGCATCGGCAAGTCGACTCTCATGGATTCGTTGTTTAACACCACCTTCGAATCCCACCAAAGTCCACACACTTTGGAAAAGGTCAAACTGAAAGCCAATACTTACGAGTTACGGGAGAGCAACGTCCGATTAAAGTTAACGATTGTAAATACCGTTGGCTACGGCGACCAAGTGAACAAGAGCAACAGTTTAAAGGATATTTTGGATTACATCGAGGCTCAGTTTGAAGATTATCTACAGGAAGAATTGAAAATAAAGCGATCGATGCCCAGCTACCAGGATACTCGCATTCACGCGTGTCTATACTTTATCTGTCCGACCGGTCACGGGTAAGATCGTTTGAAAAATTCAGCATCCATCCACATTGTAAGCATAAGCGAATTGTTTTCAGACTAAAAGCCATCGACTTGGTGTGCATGCAAAAATTGGATAAGAAAGTGAACATCATTCCGATCATTGCCAAAGCCGATACCATATCGTCCCTTGAATTGAAGCATTTCAAGGTGATGCACGCGTTTGCTCGAGCCCGTGTTATGTGTGCAGTGCGACACGATCGCAGTGGGATCGATTTTTAATACTCTTGACGCATTTTCACAGAATAAAGTCATCGGCGAGCTTGGAAATTTCGGCGTGGACATTTATAAATTCCCGACAGACGACGAGAGCGTCGCAGATGTCAACATGAAAATGAACGCTCAGATACCATTCGCTGTAGTTGGCAGTACGGATTTCATTCGCGTCGGTAATAAAATGATGCGATCTCGCGAATACCCGTGGGGCGTGGTGGAAGGTAAATTGACGTACTCGCGCTTGCTGTCCAGCTGCCATATTCTCTTTATGCTGCGAGTGATTTTCACGGATACGTAATCGTTCCTCCTCTTTCAGTCGAAAACGAATCCCACAGCGATTTCGTGAAGCTCCGCGAGATGCTGATTCGCACGAACATGGAGGACATGCGCGATAAGACTCACAATTATCACTACGAATTGTACCGGAGAAAGCGGCTGCAAGAGGTATGCGCGCGAGCGTTCGACTGCTGATGCGGAAGTAGAGCGAACTTGTTGTATTTTTTGCAGCTGGGCTTCGAAGATACCGAAAACGAAGAGGGTCGTTTTAGTTACCAAAGGGTCTGCGAAATGAAGAAAGCCGCGTTTGAGCAAGAAACACAACAGAGAGAGGATGACATGAGAAAGTCTTTCGTGATTCGAGTCAAAGACACCGAGGCTGAATTGAAAGAGGCACAGAAAGAGGTGAGTCTCGAAAGAATCTTTCGCCTGGTTATATCGTCGCTCCCTACGAAGAGTAGCACTGTTCAAATTTCCCGTCATAAGTTGCACAACTCATTTCACGCACGCTAGACTAGTACAACTCTAAAACTATAAAAAAAAACCGCTGCCAATTCATTGGCACGTAGCTTCCTCCAACTAAATTTATAGTTCCAATAGATAAAATATTATTTAAATATACAATTTTAATGCTTTTTTAAATATTTTCAATCTCGATAATTTTGTTGAAAGAGCAATTAAAAAATAATACAAAATATTGTGTATCTTAATAAGTTGGAATTGAGTACAGGGCAACTACAAAAGAAAAGTTTTATTTATATTTCAATCGTATCGTTAATATTTTACAATATGTTTGTGATTAATATGTTGCGTCATCATACTGATGCGTGTGTGTGTGTATATATATATATATATATATATCATTTTGACAAAAATTAATAGGGAGGAACTTTAACGACGTGCAACGATACTCCTATAAGAGGAAGAAAAAGTTTTAAGAAAAATCAGTTTTTACATTTTAGCTCTTTACTTGCGAACCGCTCGACGAAATCGTTTAAAATTTTAGCAGCAAATAGCTTTTTTTATGGTTAATCACCAAATAAAATTTTCGGCACAAAAACCATGATTAACTTATGTCGCAGTCGGTGGTAGTTGCGTCTAGTAGCGTATATGTTCGGAAAGAATACTTGGGGATTATTTTGTTAAAGTAATAAAAAAACCGTTGCCAATTCATTTAAACTAAATTTATAAGTCCAATAAATAAAATATTGTTTTAATATATCTATATATCTGCTTGCTAATATATGAGGCAATTTTTGATACACAATTTAATAAAAGTTTTGGATAGTTTATTGTCCAAAAGTTTGCAGACCCCTCTGTTTTCTTATTATAGAATATGAACACTGCCGTCAATTTTTTTCACATAAATTCACACATGTTTATATGTGTTCCTAACCAACCTAAAAAACTCTTTTTTCCAGTTTTTGATTTTTTACTGAAAAAAGAAGTAGTCAAATCACCTGAAATTTTAATGGGATATAGTTCGACACGTGACCCATCGACATGATTTTTTTCGTAAGGTTATGCTGTTTAGTTTCAGAGATATTAATTTTTTTTAAAATCACCTTTTTCATTTTATCTGCCGAACAAAGCGGTCGATCCAGAGGACCAAACGAGGAAAAGTAGGTAATTTTATTCTCTTTCAAATACATATTCGTTGAATTGTTTGTAACGATGGAATGATTGAAAAAAAAACGCAAAATAGTGTTTTTCAAAAATAAAAATTGACCATAAAAAAATAGTTAGAAAAATAAAAAATAAATGTTTTTCCCGAATTCAGAATCCAAAAATATACGTGCATGTCAAATTTTATTGATATTGACCGAGTAGTCCCAGAAATATTATGGTATATATACACACACACGCACACACACACACACACACACACACACATACATCCATACGGACATTTCCTAAAAACACGTGATTTGAACTTCTAACACCCCAAAAAGTATTTTCTAGAAGTTTTGGCGAAACTCAAAATTTTACTATTACAAAGCTTCCTCTAGGAGGAAGCAATAATTCCTGATTTTTGCCAAAATGTCCCTGATGAACATTTTTAAATGTTCACAATTCACAACTGATTACCGAATTCAAAATTGTTTTCACAATCACAATATTTTTTTACAAGCGTTTTTTTAAATTGTTCACATTTTTTAGAAATTTTCGAAACTTTTTAATACTTTGAGGTTTGTCTGTCTTTGTCCATAGTTTTCATGAACTCAACTATAACCCAATAATCCAATAAAAACTTAAAACACTGACATTTTAAGCAATATAAGTTGCATTTCTGAACTGCACTACTCTTCGAGGCAAATCGTGAGTCGTGCTAGTTTTCGTCTGAAAATTTGAACTGTGCTAGTGATCGTACGGAGCGACGATATGCGATATCGCGCATTGTGCTTAATTACGTATATACTCACGCATCTTGTGCGCTTGCAGCTTTACGATAAATTTGAGCAGCTCAAGCAGGACTGCGCAGAGGAGAAGAAAAGACTGGATGAAGAGCGTCAGCAGTTGGAGAAAGAAATCAAGGAGTTCAATAGGCTGAAAGTTCAGGCGACCTGCATGCAGTATCAATCGACTTACACGCTCACTTTAAGAAAAAACAAGAGGAAGCCATAGATCGATGATCTTCGAATAGTTAAATCGATTATTTCGTTGAGATTGTCCAGAATGTTGAGGCGATCCTTATGTTAAGAGTGAGAATCGAAAATACAGGAATCGCCGCATTCTATTGCGTTGTATTGCATTAAAAAAAAAAATTTGCAATGTTCTTAGGTCAGTCCATCATACAGCCGTATAACTTGTTGCCATCCGTGTCGTATTAGAATATACACGAAGACATTTGAACACACGAGCCGAAAATCGGTTTTTCCGACTCGCTGATTCGAGATACGTCGAGATGCGTTATTATCTGCTCGTCGAGCGCGCTCGAGCTGTCCGCGTCGGGCGGCGAAAAATTGTCCAATACACAGCGGCGTTGCCGTTCGTTAGAAGAAAATGCAAGGTAAACGCACATCAGCCGCGCACGCGAGAACAGCTCCATGCGTTACATGTAAACAGCCAATCCTTGTAACGAGTACTCGAGAGCGCCTGCAAAGTATACGCGCAGCTATAGAGGGGAGCTCGCTTGCTCGCGCTTGAGCGAGCTGTCACTCCGTGATAAATATACAGCGGCGCGGAGCCTCTCCGTCATAAACGCCGGCTGGCTCGTCGCGCAGCTTAAATCCAACATACGTCTCCCGCGAACATGGATCTTCCGAGCTCATGTGATTTCATTCGCGATCGAAGGAGCCGAAGGTTTGCCCGATTTTCGAGAGCTGATCGTCGCCTCGGCTTTTTTACCACCGCCGCGTGTACACGGCGAGCGAGAAAGCAGAGCAGCGCGAGCTGCGAGGCGCACATAGATATTAAAGAGGGCCTTACCGAGAAAAGCGCTAAAGCGGCTTTTGAAGAAGCCTCGCTGCCAAGTAATCAGAATTTCGAAATTCGCACTTGGCGGTGTGCGGAGAGGCGAGCCGGGCAAAAATACTCAATCGTTTTATTACCTCGCGCGTTTCCAGGAACGAGCCTGTCGGAAACTCTCGAGGGAAAGGGGCAGGGGAAGACGCAATAAAATCATTTTACAGGCAGCGCCAGTAAATTTTATGTTTATAAGCACCTGTGCGCGCGCTGCTTATCCGCTCACTTGGATGCAGCCGGGAGAGTTCGATTTTCAAAACTGCGCGCGCGCGTCTTTACGAGCCTACCTGCGCACTCCCGGCTGCGCATTCCACGAGCACACTTTGCGAAAACACCCCGTTTTTATTATTTTTCTCCAAGATCTCGGCGCTGTGGGAAAACCCGCTTGTCGTCCACGGCGCGCTCGCTGAAAATCACGAGGGAGGGAGAGGGAGAGAGAGTCAGAGAGAGAGAGAGAGAGAGAGAGAGAGAGAGAGGATTAGCGAAGCGGTTTTATTGCGCGAGATTTGTTCGGAGGTACGTGGCTACGTCTAGCAGCATAATACTGCCAAGACAACGGCTTTATTGCGCCTCGATGCAGCTGCGTGCCGTTTTCCTCGCGTTGCTCTCCGCGCCGGACGAGTGCAAAGTTCCGAAATCAATTGTGGATGGTGCGGCGAGCTAGCGAGTACTCGTATACTTGTATATATGGTATACGGGGGACAGGGGAAGAACGGAAACGAAAGCGATAGGAGGGAGGGGGAAGGGACGGACGAGTATGTGTGGCAGAAAAGAGCGAAAAAGGACTAGTGCCGGAAGGCGCACCTGCGGCCTGCCCAGAGCAGCAGCAGCAGCAGCACGCGCTGGTCACTTCCTGATTCGGAGGGTAAAATCAGGTTAATCCTCGATTGACCCCCTCGCGCGCCCGTGCGGGACTGGCAGTTAGCTGCAGGAGGTGGCTAATGGGTATATGCTGCCGCTGCTCGGACCCGACCAACCTGTCTGCCTCCGCGGCCGCTCTCGCGTCAACGAACGCCAGAGAGGGAGAGAGGGATCTATACGGCGAGCGGGGAAGATATCCAGTCCGGCACGCGACTCGAGCGGGCTCCCAGCGTGCAGTTCGTGTACACCGTACAGGTATACATGCCTGCCGTTCGCTGCATGCGCCGGACCGAGTGACACACAAAAAGCCGAGCGCCCATACGCGTATCCTCTACATACTCGTACGCTTCGCCTTAACCGACGATTAAATGCCCGCCGGCACACTTGACGCTGCTTTTTCCACGACTTTATGCCCGCGGCCGTTAAATCGATACGCCACGATCTGTGCGTGCGCCCGTGCATTATTCGAAAGCACGATGAGCGCCCTTGTCAATCAGCTGGAGGCTGGTGAAAGATTAATAAGCCGATTCCTGAATTCTTCATCGCTGCTCGAAATTGCACGAATCGGGAGCGGAGAGGGGCTGCATTATTCACGCCTAATCCGTCGGAGGCAGGAGACTCGCGCTCACAAAAAACTCGATAAGGAAAGTGCACGCACGGGAGAGCGATCGGATGTAGGCCGTATGGGACATCCTGCCTATAGAGGAGTCTGTGAAGGAATCCGCTCCTAGCGAGAGAGAGAGAGAGAGAGAGAGAGAGAGAGAGAGAGAGAAAGAGAGAGCCAGGCAGGACCTGCGCGTGCACTTGCCGGGGACAGCCTCTTCCGGATCCCGGCGCTGCTGGTTCCGGGGCCTTTAACGTGGCAGGGAGATCGCACGGGACACCGCTCTGCAGGAACCAAGTTTTTGCGTCATGTTTTTCTGTATGCCGGGCGCTTAATTCGTAGCGGAGAATCTCAGACCAGCGCGATGATCGTTTCATCAGTTGATATAATTGATACCTGACATCTCTTGAATACGCGACTAAAGATTAACGCTCGATTCGCCATTTCCTTTCATGCGTCCGAGGGGAATTTGCATAAATTATACGCCTGGATAATATTTTTTCCGAAGCTGGAACGAAACATTTGTGTATATGGAAATTATAGCGTTAGTCTCGCGTCCGGCATACCAAATTTTGGCCAGTATTTTATTTTTCGGAGAAAAAATCAAAGTCCCTCGGACGCTGCACATTTTCGATTCTCCAGCTCCGGCTGGCTTTCTCGGTGATAGCTTGCATACATGAATGGCCAAGTGTCGCATATGCCGAGCTCGCAGCAACGCGACGGCGGAGCAGGTGTTTGTATCTTCTCTATACGCATCCAAGATCTGATATCTGCCCGACTTGGATTTGGAAATGAGCGCTGTCGCCTGTAAAATTACGCGAAGCCGAAAAATTTCGTCGCGAGTGTCAATGTCGAGCAACCGAGGCGTAATTTATGCTCGGTCGACCTTGCTCCACGGAGGCACGTGGGGAAGATATAACTCGGGTCATAAAGTTGGCGTCAATTAAACAGTCGAGTGCTTCGAGGCAGCTCGCACACGCTGCATAGTCATGCGAGCGCGGAAAATGAATGCTTCCGAAAAACTTGTAGATCATCTCACCGGCAGAGTCGAGGACGACGCGATTTATTTCGTTGCTCGAAATTTCTGATGCCCGATGTTCCTCGCTGATCAATGCACGTGTGAATGTGCGGGGCGCGGATGAACGGTGGAAGAGAGAGAGAGAGAGAGAGAGAGAGAGAGAGAGAGAGAGAGACCACGAAACGTATTTTGGGAAAAGCAAGAAGGATTCCGTGAGAACCAGAGGGTTAGGTAGCAGGCAAGAGTTGGATGTCAAAGAAGGGGTGCTGATCCCGCTCTCTCTCTCTCTCTCTCTCTCTCTCTCTCTCTCTCTCTCTCTCTC
>QLSS01000158.1:117392-134414 GCA_024372645.1 Trichomalopsis sarcophagae | reverse complement strand
TCTCTCTCTCTCTCTCTCTCTCTCTCTCTCTCTCTCTCTCTCTCTCTTTCTCTCTCTACTTTTTCCCGTGAAAGGGACAGGTGTAAAGGGGAAGCTGGAAACAGGAAGAAAGGCATCACGGACAGCTACACTCGCGCTGTATCTGTTCGGCAGTCGGATGCTGCTGCTTCCATCGGGAATCGTCGCGGATTTTCAGGCTTTCACGAAGAAAATTCATATTTCACATCTTCGCGCGCACTTTTTACCGTTGCCCGCCGTTTTTTAATTCTCGCGCTTCGACTCCGTCGGAGGTCGTTAAAACTGAAGGGTTGTATAAGGACGCGCGGCGCGCTCTTTTTCGAAAAACGTTCGCAGCATCCGCTTAGCCGAGCATTATAAATTACACGAGCCTCGGCAGATACAAAAGGGTTGAGGAAGATCCCGACTTTCCGGGATTGAGGATGGCTCGTATTGGGGGTCGACGGGGCGTACAATTTTTGAGATTTCGTGAATTTTTTTCACACGCTCGCTGCTAGCGGCCGCGGGAGAGGAAAAAGCACCCGATAGTCACCACCAACGAAGCGGAGAGCGGGACAGAACTAAGAGGGAGGGGACGTTTTTCTCGGCGGAATGCACCCTTTTTCCTCGTCGACGCGCGCAGATGCGGAACTAAGCGAGCTATACGCCTATAAGATTCTCGCTTTTTGTCGTGACTCTTGATTTTTTCCGAACGAGCAATAAAATGTACTTTGTAAGTTTTACGGCCTGCGGCTCCCGAGATATAAGTATAATTTAATAATTTTATTTTAATTTTCGACCTTCTCGTCACGAGGGCTCGAGCCGTATATACTGCGAGCAGGAATTCCTCCGAGATTTCGATATTCATCGCATTCAAAACGGCGTAAAGAAGATGAGCGGATGAATGAAAATTTAGCTCCAATATTATTGTTCGACCACTTGTGTCGATGAAGTGTTGGGCGAACGTCCAAATAATCCAGCTCTCCCGTTGCAAGGCAATAAGTGAAATCTGTTCCGCTTGCAATACTTGCATGGTCAGCGTGCCTTTCGCATAAACATTGATGAGCCGCTGTTGAATCGATACTCCCCGAGTGTGACTATGCCAGAAATAGCCGCACAGCTTACGCGATCCCTTACTTCGGAGTCGAGAGAGATGTCGAACCGCACGAGGCCGGCAACTCCCAAGACGCTGTCGAAGAGCGCACACGTGCGTGGCGCATGAAGCAATAAAACCGTGCATGGTATACCGGCAGTACTCTCGGCCGCTCCGCATGAGGAACACACATGCTTGGAAGACACTCGACAGCGCGGCATTGTCGGCGGAATCCCTTGTTTGCTCGCACTCGCGGAGATCTGGCGAGCAGCTGATTGGGATTTTCGCTTTTCGGTCTTCCTCGCACGTATGCGCGATAACGCTTTGCGTGCGCGCAGAGGGTGGCCGAGAGAGGAGCTCGCTGCAGCTTGAGAACGGACGATGAGCTTGCGAGGCTCTTATTGTGCCAGCCGGAGCACAGCGCGATGGGAAATGAAAAGCGGCTTTCCAGTCCTGCCGTTCGATTTTTCCAGAAACAACGCCAACAGGTGGCGGATAAAGCCGCAGCTCCGCAACCCTTGCGCCTACGAGCGGCCGGGCGGAGATAATTGAAAAGCGAGTCGCTCCCCCGGTGTGGAGCGTATATATCTCTGCCAGATAGGAATCGAGGGAGGGAATGGGAGGGGGGGGGGGATAATCTCCCCGGCGCGTCATCCCGCGCGAGTGAGCGTCGGCGATCCAAGAAGCTCGCCGGCGAGGGGAGCGATTAGCGTCTGATGAGTCGGAGCTTCCCATAACGCGCGCATCCCGGGCAGGGAAAAACGCACAGCCGCAAGATCCGACGCATGCATGAGAGACCGTAATCAGCGGGCGCGAGAAAAAGAATGAGAGAGGGAGAGCGGAGAAAAAAAGATAAAGAGAGGGCAGAGGGAAGAGCCGAGCCGAGCGGGAGGCGACAACCTGTTGAGCCAGACAATATCGCGCGTTTTTACTAATGCTTCGCGCGCTCGACGGCCGAGGGCTTGCAGCGCCGCGCCGTCTGTCTGCCTACTCTCCCGCGACCCACATATACAGGTATAATACGCCTCGTTCGCGATTCCCGCTGGCGCGGCCGCAGCCACGTGCGCGGGAGCCCTGCGCAGTTCGCAGTCTCGTTCGCGCGCTTGCTCGCGGCTTTGCGAGCAGCCTTTTCCAAGTATCGTTTTGCGCGCTGTGTTTTCCCAATGCGTTAGCGCTCATTAGCTGAGCCGCCGGTTCACGTGTATCGTCGAGCCACTTCTCTCTCCACTGTTTGCTCTTCCGCGCGATACCGTAACTCGCGAGCCGGCCCGTTTCATCCGACGGGATTCACAGCTGCCTGTAAGCGCGGATCGCGACTGTGCAGTCCCACGGGATGGGGGCTGAAGTTTTTTCAAACTCCCGGACGAGCGGCTCGGCTTGAGCAGCGAAACTGAAACAATACGAGGAAGAATAAGCGCGCGCGGAGAAATTTCAAACTGCACTTTCGTTATTCGAAACGGTGACGCGGCGCTTTTCTTTCGGGGAAAAAGGAATTCAGCTCTGTCATCTCGAAAAGCCGCCTCTGTCATCAGGCCGAGGCGAGCGAAAAAACGAACAAAAGGCGATTTCGACGCAACGCGTACGCCGTTGACGGGGCAGTATGCGTGATCTCAACCCCTTCAGAACGTGGATGAAAGCGCCGATCGAAATGGCCCGATGCTGGAGGTCGCGCGGATATTTTAAGGGGCGGCGACAATGAGAGGGGAGCGGATAGTGCGGAGAGATAAGAGCGAGAATTAAGGAAAAGCGCGTGACGAACGAGCGCGGCAGAGAGAATAGGAAAGCGGGCCGGATAGGAGCCATTTACGGGAGCGCATCTGCCGGCAGCGCTAGTTGTAATAGTATACGCACGCAGCGGCAGCGGCAGTGGTGGTGGGCCCGAGAGAAGAGAGCGAAGTTTGCGCTTCCCAGGCTCCGAAATGCACCTGGTCTCCCTATTCTCTCCTTTACTTTTCGGCTCTGTCTCGCTCTCCGCCGTTTTCTCAGCGCGAGTGCGTCAGCTCTCTCACTCTGTGTTGACTCGCTGTCTCTCTCTCTCTCTCTCTCTCTCTCTCTCTCTCTCTCTCTTGGCTCGGGATTACTGCACGCAGAGAGAGAGAGAGAGCGAGAGAGAGAGAGAGAGAGAGATATATATACGTGTGCGCGCGCTCCTCCTTCCTCGAGGATATGCTCTCGTGGAGCTGAATAGCTCTCGGGATACATTCGGGACGTTCAATGGCCCGATTCCCGTCGAGCGCCCGGCCCATCGCCCTTTTTCTTCACTTGTCTGCTCTCGCTTTCTCTCTCGGGCTCGCGTATCTGCCACAGTGCGAAGCACACGTCATGCACAGCCAGCTCGCCCGCGGAGATTTATCTGCGCGCGGACGAGATGTCGATCGCGAGATTTACGAGTCGCGAAGGAGCTCCGTGCTGTTTATGGCGGATCTTCGGCCCTTTTTGGGCCTACAAACTTATCGGGCAGCCCGGCGCGAAAGCCTCGTTGGCAAAAGCTCCAGGGCGCGTGATTGCTTCGCTCCTCCTTTTCGCTCGCCTGCTTTCCGCCCAGCTGACTCGCTGCCAGCGCGTTGCGACTCTATTATTTTAGCCTATAAACACGTTGCAGCATAAGCTTGCAAACAAATAGAAAGTCCGCGGAATTCGCGCATCGGCCGGCGAGAATTGATTTATGTATCGTCGCGCTCTCTACTCCGAGTTAATTGAAACGTCGTTAAGCAAGAGCCGGCAGCTATATGAATTGGGTCCGCGAGGTACGCGCAGCCGTGAAAAAGCGTCGCTGTATAATTGAAATTCTTTCGGAATCGCGGATACAGTTTCACCGATCACGCTGGCGCGCGTTTTGAGCGACTTTCACGTTTCTTTCTCGGCGGCGCTCTACGTGTGTGTATACAATACGGCGCGAGCGACGACAAATACTTCTTATCTCTTACTCGGGACTTTCTCTGATGCTAGAGCGCTTTCACTGTACTGTGCGTCGTTCACGAGTTCGCCGATACAACAATAAGCGAGAGACAGAGAGTATTATTTACAATCGATCTTACCTAAGAGCTGCCCCGTATGAGTGTGTGTGCGCTGCTACGTACGAGTGACTCGGGACTTTCTAGAACGAAGGGAACGAGTCGACAACGATTGCAGGAATATAATATCGCTGTATACGTTTATTGCCGTATTTCGATCGAGGGAGTCATGAGCGGGCGCTCGACTAGCCGACGCGATGTTATCAAAATTGTGCAATGCAGCAATTTGAAAATAATTCGCGATTCGTGATCGAAATGGCGGAGGCGACTCGCGCTGCATAAATGCCAAGCAGAAGGAACAGAGTCCCTGCTATATCGTTGCCAAAACGGACACACTGCGCACGTGTATAAGAAACGGGCAGTAGATCGTAAGTTCCGTTGTACCAATTAAAGTATCAATTCCGAATAGAGGCGCAGACGCACACGCCGCACAATGGGACCGAGTTGGACAAAGAGTAAATAAGCTCGTAAATAAGCGAATCTCTCGGCCGTAGCTGATTAGCGGAGTAGAGGAGCTATATACCCTCTACAATCTACATACGGATCGGAGAGCCATCGGGGGTCGGCGAAGCTTTTGTGAGTTTCGCAATGCACGACCTGTGGCTAAAAGTGAAGGTATACTTATATCATCGGCGTCGGCACGATAAGTCTGCACTCGTTTTCGCGGTGCGGAAATTTTATCGCGCTCGACGAAAACATTGGTGAACGTACGGCACAGGTAGCGCATACCGCAGCCTGCCGTATACGTGGGCCGTGAAATCATGCCGCTCGACTCGGATTTCGGCCAAGTTGCCAGTACGTTATCCCTTGGCCGTATTAGCTAGCGGCGGCGAGAGGGGGTCGGGCTTACGAAAGCTGCAGCGTCACGTCGTTATAAACACGCTGCAGGAGAGCATCGTGCAACTCGTTACGACAGATGTCCGCTCTCGTGTGTGTACAGTACGCTCGTCCGTGACACATATAACGCATAGAGCACGAGCCATTGCAGTCTGGGAAATGGCGGATTTTCCTTCGGGTCGGCGAGAAAGCACGTAAGGGTTACGGAAAATCGGCTGCGCCACGAGCCGACGAACGGGAGCCGCGGCTGGACCCGGTCCCACAGCCTTGGCCCCGAGCCGAGAGGAACATGTGGTTCACGCATTGGAGACAAGATTGGAGTCCCGACATGCTCCCGACACTCTCGCCGCGAGGAGCCGTAATCTGGCAATTTATCGCGGGATGCGGAATCAGAGCGACTCGGCTTCTCTTCTGCACCTCCATACTCTATACTCGATGCCCACGCTCGCGGGACGTTCTCACGTTCGACAAGCGAAGCTCATTAGAAAATGAATTGTAAAATTATAAAATCTAGCAGCGCTCGTACGAAGCAGGAAGGAGCGTGGACAGGGCTGGAATAATTGAAACGACGCCTCGTCTCGTCATGGATATTAATCGTTTATTAGAATTAGCTTATATTCTGAGAACATATGAACATTTGTACATGTCTTTTGTATCTTGAGGTACTTGTGTATGGCATTTTCGAATACATATTTCACAATATCGCCTTATACTCTCGAACGGTCCGCCAGCTCGTCATCTCTGCGCGCTTTTCTACACTCTGGCATGTATGTAACATCATTGTATAAACATACGTGTGAGGGCAGTATATGTGCTCGGATCGAAGGGCCGTGCTTGCCCACGACGTTCGATTCGTTCGTTCGAGATCCCGGGCCCCGCGTGCTCTCCGCGTTGCTGCACTAGATATAGGTTTTTGGAAAAAGAAAAGCGCGAGTCTTCGTTGGAAGACGCGCTACTGCGTGATCGCCGATTGGCTTTTTGCCCCTACTCGCTCGCGGTTTCTTGCGCTCCTCCTTCTCCGTCTCGCTCATTATCGCTGCGGGTGCTTATTCGCGAAATGACAGACTGCACGCGCTGCTCCGGGATCTCGTTTCTTCTCGCGCGCTCGCTAACGCTACACTTTGCTCCGATGGAAACAAAATTGGGCTCGCAATTAATCGCCTCGATTATGCACGCCCTGTTCATTAAATATAATATCCATATGTATATATGCACGAGATATATAATGTATACGAATTGAACATTCGTTCACGACGAATCGAAAAACAAGGATTCAGCTATAGCTGTATACAGGAGACGCGCACAGCGGTGTGTATAGTTTATATTCATGTATGAGACGCGCTACGGCCTACGTCTATATACCATACTATACAACATCGCGGGCTATCTCTTCTTCTTGTCTTTGTTAAATTCTTACTTTTACACCTTATACACGCATAACTCTTTGGCTCGTACATGTATTGCTTCGTTTATCAGGTATATTTTGCTTAAAGCCTATAAGGATTTCGCGCACTGTTGGATACTGCTTCTGCTCGATCGACATACACAGGTACCATTCACCACTATTCAATGCCCAACATTGGAATTAGTCTTATTGTTTAATGGCCGGAAGCTGCTTATAGCGGATCGTGAACGAATTATGCGGCGTTTTGGGAATCAACCGAGAATCTCGAGAAGAGAGTGCGTAATGAATACGCGCCGTACCTATTCGCAGCTCTTCGAAACGCAACAAATGTGCGTATGCGCGCGCGTGTGTGTATATGTATATATAAGGATGTGATGGATGAATAAATGTAAATAATCGTAGGAAAAGATGAAACATGAGGCGGGGGTGTAGAGCAAGAGGAGTTGCGGCGAAATAAAAAAGCATGGCTGGAGTCAGGTTTGAGAAATAAAATATATTTATAAAAACAAAATTAAACGCACATCAAATAATACAGTTCGCTAATGTACTTTCATCCAGCATCCGTCATAGAGCGCTGGACTCTCATGCGCGCAAAGAGGTTGTATGTATATATCTATTATAACACAGTCGCTCTCGCTTTTCGCGCGCATGTACATTATACACACTTTCTCTCGCACAATCTTTCGCGTTCAACCTCTCGCGCTCTTGACCGACGTCGTTATACAGGAACAGAAACCACGTGAAGTTAAATAATTAGTGTTACACGTACATATTACATATCGCCGCTGCGCCTATCGCCTCACAACGTAATAATAGTATGATCTGTCTCTGATCGTTCCGTCGCTTATTTTTCTCCTTCCGCTCTTCCTCAATTAGTATGGCACAAGTGAATAGAAAAGGGGAAGTACGGTAATAATTACACGTGCGCTCGACACACATTGCTCTACCGCTGGCGCAGGATCGATTTCGGTCGCGTGTTATTGCCGCGTGCGAAATTCTGTGCAGGGCAGGGAGGAGCGATTTCGAGCAGCCGACGGCATGCGTCCACGGGCTCGCCGCGATTGTCGCGCGAGCGTATAATGTGTAAGAGGACTCGCAATCGCGGCGGGCTCGCCCGCGAGAGAGTGAAAGGAAAGTTCCTCGAAATCGCTCGCTGCTGCCGCTGCTTCGCTGGCAGGCTCTTTGTGCGCGTGCGCGTTTAAGGAATTTCCGCCGGCGACGTGATATTTATTCAACGTAGTCGCTATACACACGCATGTATGTATATATATCTCACTATAAAATCTCGAGGGAATTTCGAATGCCATTTCGCTGCGGAGCGAAGATCGCCGCCAATTTCTCGCGATCCCTTTGTTTCTCTCGAGCGAGCGGGCGAGCAAGCGCGACATCCCGGCGGACTCGTCCGCGATGCACCGCCGACTCGAAAGGAATGCCCAATGAATGATTCAATCGCCATGCGGCCTATACAACCCTATGAACTTGCGCGTCAACCGTACAAACGATAAGAAAGATTTTGTAGAAAACGTCTTTTCACGCCTAACAATGATATGGATCGAGTAGAAATACGATAGTGATATACCGATCGTCTCGCTCTCTGCTACTTATAGTCCTCTGTCTCCCAATGCCCGTATTACTTGCTTTTTTCTCCTCCTCCTCCTCATATAATTCCTATTTTATACAAACTGAGTATATACGGTAATACTGCTTGATATGTTCACTATATAATCATTTCGTCGATCTATAATCTTCTCTTTCCGCCTCTTCTTCTGTCCGGCTCGTTTCGATCGCACTCTAGGTTTGTTTTGTAAAAAATTTCTCCACGCTGCGCTACGAGTCTATCTTTTTATTTTTCAATTTTCATCAGTAGAAACTCCGCTACTTTTGCACCAGTGCATATTAAGTATTCATATAAAGGTCCTTTGCGCGCCGATTTATCGAAACGGATCGACGCTTTACAACGAATTTCGACTCGACCGAAAAGATTCGGAAAGTTTAACAAAGATTGAAGACCGACTCGAATACTATTATCGTCATTACTATTATCATTAAAATTATTATTATTATTACTATTATTATTGCATTGGCTTTTTCATTCGTGTTATTAGCTTTCACCTTCCTTTCATTCGTCGTTTTATAATTCCTGAACTCTTGAGGTAGTCTGTTCTGGGTGCGTTTATTACTTTTTTCTTCTCCTATATTATATACGTTTACGCGCATTAAAGTGGCAAGAGGCTATATAATTCGTTATCGTTTAATACAATAAAAAAACTTAAATCCGGTGTGTGTGTGTGTGGGTGTGTGTGTGTGTGCGCGCGCGCGCGCGTGTGTGTGTGTGTACGTATTTCGCTTCGCATTCCGCATTCATCTATCATATATGTACAACAATATTATCTGCATATGTATATACGGCAGACCTCGATCCATCGAAATATTTTAATCCATCAATATAATATAATATAAGACCTAATTAATTTCATAGACCTTACGAAAAACCGACCGATTTTTAGTATGTGATCTGATTATATGCAAAGCCAATCTTTTTCATCAGACAGATACTATACACGAATAATTTGAAAAAAAAACGAACAAAGAATTATATGTTTAAGAACATTACTTTTAACAAACGAATATTATGTTAATAATAGTCAAAATGGGGGAAGAAACAATGCTCGAACATTAACAAGTAAGCTAAAAACGCATGAACACTTGGTAGAGAACGACCGATAATTATACAACGATCAACAAAAACAAGTACGAAAGAGTATTCCTTTACGCCGAGATCAACGCTTCACTCGTTTTCTTTCATTTTTATTTATTTATTTTTTTTGTTTCTTTTTTTAAATCGCAAATGCAGAATTCGCAGCGTTTTTCGGTACACGGAAAATATTATTTTAGAAAAAAAAATCATCCGTCAACAATCTCTCTAATATATAAAAACAATTATCACGTATTGATTTAAAAAACCAGTTATGTGCGTTGAAGGCTAAAATAATCCTTTAAGTAAGTAACGTCACTTTTCTTTCGTCAAAAAACGCCACAATTTTCCGGTCAATGACTTAGAACATCTATTTTGCGCGTGCTTAAAATTGAAGGCTTATACAACAAGAGAAAAAATAAAAAAGGAGACGTATTTAGCATTATATCTTCTTTTATATGTAAAACTTCTTCTCTGGAATGTTTAAAAATGCAGCATTTTCTAAGCTTCGATCAACATATTTCTTTTCTTTTCGTTTTTTTTTTTTATCACAAACGACTCCTTTCTTGCTTCTTTCGTGACAGTGCTCTATGTAGCTCGCGTTCGCTATATGGGACTTTGTACAATTTAATTTCAACAATCGATTCGTCGATCAGCGATTGGCTACCTTTTAATTTTTCACACACCGAATGTATATATAATTAAGACTTTTTCATTAGACTGCCAGACGACATAATTTCACTTTTATATTCCGATGTAATCTACACATACGCGCACAAAGTATGTAATTATTAGATTTCAAAGTGACAACTAGACCAAAATTAACTTAATCTTTTCTTCGCACAGTTCTCGCCCATGCGTGTGTGCGCGCGCGCGCGTGTACGCAGTTGTCGCCAAGTTAACCTTTTGAAAATATAAACTGAGGGCGATAGAAGGAAGGGTCGTTAAAGTTAACAACAGGTTGGGTTGCGTTTTTAGAGAAATAAAAATTGTGATTTTGCAAGCAAGAAAATAATTTTAAAAGATTTTTATTTATATTTTACAAAAATAAGCGAAATAATGTTCGAATCGGCCAGTTTTTTCGAATTGGCTCCGGAGTTATGCAATCTTTATATTTAAAAAAAGTTACTTTGGCGATTTGACTGTCTCGTCTAGACGTTACTTTAACAATTACAATCATCATCATCGTCATCATATATATTTATATCTATATTTATACGTACTTCTATCATATGTTTAACGTATTTTGTACAATTCATAAGCTTCGAAGTTTTTATCTGTGTATAATTTTTTTGTTGCTTCTCTCATACCGCTTATAATCTTATTTCTCATCTATGGCACACACTCTTGCGCATGTCCCCTACATATAATAAGGCGCGGTCCACCGAGTCGAGCGAGCGCTAATGTGGTAGACGCAAAATAAAGAGAGAGAGAGAGAGAGAGAGAGAGAGAGAGAGAGAGAGAGAGAGAGAGAGTGAGAGAGAGAGAGAGAGAGTTCAAGCCTCAGATCGACCCCGCGTACCGCGCATCGGACAGCGTGTAAAAGCGCACCCGCTGAGTGGGCCATTTGTCGCGGGAAGTCGCCTATGCAGTTCCCTTCTATAAATAATATTTCCGAATATCTGTTCGCCTAGGCTGCGTCCACACAGGCACAATTGGGCGTACCGATTGTGTGTATATGTATAAGGTACACCTGTGTATAGGTAAAACGCTAGCGGCCCCCCGTCTCTGCGTGGACGCAGCCTTGCTCTTTTTTATTCGTTCGCGTAAACGTGTATTCGTGTACGTATAGGTGTGTGTGTGTGCGCGCGCGTGTGTGTGCGAGAACGCGAGTGGTACCGCGAGTGGTACAATTTAGAGCGTCCGCCTTTGTTAAGCAAAAATTACCCTATGTATCTCGCTGATCTCGGTCCGCCTCGACTCTCGCATCCTCACGCCCTCAAGTGGACCTTGTGATGGTTGTTGGACTTTTTCTTGTGCGTCTCGAGGTGCTTCATCATGTGGTCCTTGCGTATGAAGCCCTTGCCGCATTTATCACAGGCGTACGGCTTTTCGCCGGTGTGGAGGCACATGTGCCGCCTGAGGTCGGTCTTGTGGTTGAACTGTTTCGGGCAGATTTCGCACTTGTAGGGCTTGTCGCCGGCGTGCTTCTGCAGATGCTCTGCGTGCAGGTACTCCTGGACAAAGCGCTTGCCGCACATGCAGCATTTGAAGGGCTTGTCGCCCGAGTGGAAGCTTTTGTTGTGCTGGGTCAGGTAGCAGGCCTTGTTGAACACCTTGTCGCACTCGATGCACTTGTGCAGCCCGTTCTCCGATATGTAGTGCGAGCCGTTGGTGTTCGTGCTGGTTACCTGCTGCTCCTTCGTCGCGAGCTTGCGGCTCCTTCCCTTGCCGCCCTTAGCCTTACTAACGATGTTGGGATTGAGCTCCTCTTTAGGCGTTATCTGGGGCAGGTTGTTGTTCGTCTCCTGTTGTTGCTGCTGCTGCCGCGGCTGATGGCCTTGGAGCTCCGAGTACGAATTGACGATGATGGGCCCGTCGATGGTGGTCTGCATCATCTCCATGCCGCCGAGGCACTCGTATCGGGGCGGCGAACCCCTGCCGTACACGTCGTAGCTCGAGGTCGGTGACTCGAACGATCTCTCTTGAGGAGGTGCGTTCTCCTCGGGACTAAGCCCCCCCACGTTAACGGCCTGCATTTGGCTCTGGCCTACTATGAACCCGTTGGCGATGCTGCCGAACTGCGTGAAGCCCGGCAACGGTTTCTGCTGCGGCTGCTGCTGCTGCTGTTGGTGGTTGATGAAGGTGCCAAAACTGGGAAGCATCTCCTGGTGCTGTTGTTGCTGCGGAGTCGTTGACATAGTGTGCATGTCGGGGTTACCAGTAGTTGTTAGCTGGTTGGTAATAGACTCCAGCAGGCCCGGGATGCTGGTAATAGTTGTAACGTGGGGGGGCAAGGCGTTTGGGTACGGCTGATGAGGCATCGAAGTACCCCCCATCATGGGACCCGGCGGTGGAGGCGAAGCCATCGCCGATGGGACCACTCCCGCCATTATGGGCGAAGGAGAGTTCATGTGGTGGTGGCGCGAGGCCATTGGCGAAGGCGAATTCATGTGGCCCGGGTGCTGCTGCATGGGCGACATGGGCGAATTCATGGGATGGTGCGCCGATCCCGCGATTTGCGAGGGCGAAGCCATTGGCAGGTTGCGAGCCTGCTGCTGCTGCTGCTGCTGATGGTGATGGTGGAGGTGCTGCTGCTGCTGGCCTAGCTGGGGGGATGGCGAACCCATTTGCTGATGATGATGCTGCTGGGCCTGGGCCATCGGAGAGGATGCCGGAGAACCGAGATACATTAGATTGGAGGCCAGCATGACCGTTGAAGACGGTTGGTGTTGTTGTTGCAGCTGCTGCTGCTGTTGGTGGTGGAGGTGCTGCTGCTGTTGTTCCAGCGCCTTCTGGCCCAGCGCTGCCTGGACAGCCGTAGCCTCGCTGCTGTTGCTCGAACTGCTGTTGTTGCTGTTGAAGATGGCCGTGTTGGTGGTGCTGCTGCTGGTGGTGGGCGTGTGGAGCAGGCCCCTCGTTGCCTCGCCCGAGGGACCTGCCATCAAGTTTGGGGGACTGCTTGATGAGGAGAGTTCTGGTGAGTGGCGGCTGGCTGCGGCGCCGGCCCCCCGGGAGTTGTTATCCCGACCGGGATGGTGGTGCGCGCTGATGGGCATATTCGCCGGATCGGGCTGGTTGCTCTGCTTCACTGCGTTCTTGTGGAGCGTCGTGTTGTAGTGCCTCTTGAGGTGGCCCGAGCTGGTGAACCACTTGTTGCACGCCGTGCAGTTGTAGGTCTTCGGCCTGCGCGCCTCGTTGCTCTTCCAGGACTGGTTGCCGAGCGGAGGCGGTTTCGGATTCTGTTGCATAAGGCCCGTGGGCATGGGGTGGCCGGGCATGGGTTGCGTGCTCGTGATTATGGGCGAGCCGGGGTGCCGGGGCGGCTCGACCGGTGGCATGTGCTGCTGCGGCTGCGCTGGCGCCTGACCATGCATGAACTGGTTCTGCTGCTCCTGAAGGGGCGAGACACTGTCCATGGGGCCCATCGGCGACAGGCCCGAGTGGTAGTCGTGGGGCTGCGACGCCGGCGGCGGCCAGCTCAGCATCGAGCTGACCGAGTGCGTGGCTCCGCGCGGCCCATGCTGCTGCTGCATCGTCTGATGCTGCATCTGCATGTGCATCTCCTGGTGCTGGAACCTCATGAACTCCTCTTCGTATCTGTTGGGAGAAACAAAGCCAGGCGAAGGGCGAGATTGAGATGGCCGAACTTGGGAAATCGGAGAAAAGTGTTGTTTGCGTAATCGAAAATGCAAGAAAAAACTAACCTGTGCGTTTGAACTTTGTGAGAGTCGAGGTCGAGAATCTCGGCCTGCTCCTCGGGCTCCTGCTTGGCCTCGGACTTGACGACTCCGCCAGTGAAATCGTATCCAGTCGACTGCGGGGGGTGCTGATTAGGCTGACCGTGTGGGGGCGAGGCGTGCATCTGTTGCTGCTGCGTCTGCGCCTTGCTCTGCTGCGATTGCGTAACCTGCTGCTGCGGGCTGCCGGCTGCCAACTGTTGATACTGCTGCGCCGGCGGCGGCTGCTGCTGCTGCTGCGACTGAGCCGGCGGCGGCGGCGGCGGCGGCGGCGGCGCGTAAGCGGCCGGTGAGCCGGGATGGCTGGCACGAACGTGCTCCGCCAGCTGGCCGGCATCCTCGTAGACGGCGCCGCACTTGTCGCACTGCAGCGGGCTCCTTGGACTTGTCGAGCTGACCGAATTGACGCGCTCGACCGGCGCCGGTGAAGCAAAGTGCTGCGTGTGCTGGTACGGGTGGTACCTGGCGTAGCTGCCCGCGCCTCGCTGCGATGGATCGGCCTCGTCAGGCCGGTCCGGCGAGTAATGGTGTTGTTGCTGCTGCTGGGGCGGCAGGATGTACGGCGTCTCGTTATGCATGAAGTACTGCGTGTCGCTAAACATCGGCGTGTTGAAGTGGTGGTTGAACTGTTGCTGCTCCTGGTGGAGGTGATGCTGCTGTTGCTGTTGCAGTCTGACGGAACTGGAGGTCGGACCCTCGGAGGGCGGCCTCGAGGCGGACTCGCTCGAGTCGGCGGGTGCCGTGATGCTCTCCCGCTTGTCAATCGGAGCGCTCTGCACGTGCTGCACTGGCGGGCCAGCGGCCGGTCCGCTGTTGTGGTTGCCAGCCTTGCTGTTGTTGTTGTTGCTCTCCTCCTGGCTGGCCTGACTGGCCCACTGGCTCATTAGGTTCTCTTGGTGATGGTAGCGCAGGTGCACCTCGAGGCTGCTGCTGCTGTCGAAGTTCATGCGGCAGTCTTTGCAGTGCAGTGACGACTTGTCGCTCGATGCCCCGCCAACCCCTCCAGCCACATACTGTTGCTGTTGCTGCTGCTGCTGTTGCTGCTGCTGTTGCTGCTGTTGCTGCTGCTGTTGTTGCTGCTGCTGCTGCTGCTGCTGCTGCTGCTGCTGCTGCTGTTGCTCGACGATGCTCGTCATCTCACTCATAGCGGAAATGTCTCTATCTTGCTCGATTCTCCGCGCAAGAATTGTCCACTCGCTTGTTCGTTTATCAATGCAAGTCACTCGCGCACACAATCACAGGCTTCCACGATAGTCGCTGGATTATTCGGTAACCGAAACAATAACGCAACTGAAAATAGTAAACAAGGAGCTACAGCGCGTTCTACATTTCTCATGAACGATCGGCTGAACTGCTCAGAGTCCGAGGCGTGCAGACTGCCGATGTGCTGGCGCACCGGTTGAACGACGAATCGCTGCTGCGCTCGCACGGCATCGTACTTTTCATATCTGTTTTTATCTGCGTCACCGGGAATTTTGAAAATCAAACGAAAGTCCGAAAGTAAAAAGAAGACCAGCAGCCGGGCTCGACGAGTCACATGTTAGCGTAGCGCGTTCTCCACATCGGCTAGAGCGATAAGTACCTTGCGTGTGCAGCTGGAGCGAGGCCGAGGGCCTCGGCGAGGTTAGAGTCTCGACGTCGTCCCGTTTGCTCTCCTGACTGCCGTGCGGAGAGAGCTCTGCGCTTGTCACAAACAACAAGTTGTATCACGATGCCGCGCGTCCAGCATCAGGCCCGACGTCGATTGCGTCCTTTCATCGACTGCGACGACGCGTCGTCGATTCGTACAGGTTGCCGTAGCCGAGCAGGTAAACACACTCGTACGCTCCGCTCCGATGTGCGCGTTCGCCGGCTGCGGCGGCGACGGCGACGTTTCTTTCACTCCGTGTATACGTGTATATGCAGCGCGTCTCGAGAGACCCGCCTCGCACAACCGACGGCACTGTTCTGTCCGTTGGAATTCCGGCGCTCCGACTCCGAGTCCTCGAGCGCTCTCTCTCTCTCTCTCTCTCGGCCAGCTCGCCGCCCAAGGAGATGTTGCCCCCTCCCCTCGAGCGAAGCTTTGGGGTCACCCCTCCTCCACCCCTCTTTCTCGGAAGCAGGGTTCCTTCTCTCCACCCCTCGCTTCGTCTCGCTCTCTCCGCCGCAGCAGCCAGAACAGTCATCCCCCTCTCTGTCCGTCCGTCTCTCTCGCTCTCGCACCCCACCATGCGGCCGTCTCGAGACGCCTCGAGAGGCAGCCAACCAAATTTCAGAAGTTCGACTCTCTCGCTTTCTCCACAGAGCGTCCCCCCCCCCCCCCTCTCTCTCTCTCTCTCTCTCTCTCTCTCTCGCTCACCGCTCTTCGTAGTCGTCTCTTTCGTGATTCTTCTGCTTATCTGAATTTTTCTCCTCTCGCGCTCGCCTTGCTCCTTCTTTTTTTCATACAGGTCTCCCTCCCCCGACTCTCTCTCTCTATCTCTCTGTACACAGAGCCACGAATTTCTCGCTGGCGAAGGACGAGAAGACGAGCAGAGCAAGAGAGAGAGGGTCCTGCTGGACGCTGCGTCTCTCGTGTCTGCCCCCTCCCTCTTTCTCTCTCTCTCTCTCTCTCTCTTACTCTCTCTCGGACGAGTCTGCCCTTATCTCTTCGTCAAGTCTTTCCACCCCCACCTGAGAGAGCGAACGAGTGTGCGCTCGAGAGAGAGAGAGAGAGAGAGAGAGAGAGAGTGAGAGATAGAGAGAGAGGAGAGAGAGGGAGAGGAGAGAGTTTCTCGCGTCTCTGGCTTTGCTGAGCCGGCGAACGAGCGAGCGCGCGCGCATGCCAAAGCTATATCCTTGAGAGAGCACCGTACTGGAATAGCCGATAGCGCGATTCTCAGCACGAATTACGCGAAAAAGGGACATGTGCCCTGCTCTTCCTCTCGTCGCAAAAAGCCCGGGACACCTCTACGCGTTTGCAGCTTCCACGGTAGTAATATTGAGCACGAGCTTCGAAAAAATCAGAATCGCTTGTCCAAACAAATATCCCACTGCAGGACTGTGGACTCTGAATCGGTTCTCGAGAATCGTTGAATCCAGCTGATACAACGTAAACATTGGTTTTATATTACTTATGCTATGTATTAAAATGGATCATCCTCGAATTTGCATCGTGGTATGTGGAAGCAGTTCGCGAGACACTCACTGCAATTCTTATAACCAATTCGAGTCAAAAGCGAATGATGGGCAGATTTTGATCCCACGTTTTGAATCCTCTTCTGCCTAAATTTCAGTGCGTTCTCTCCTCGCAAGTTTAATTTAGCAACAAATGCGCAGTTCGAAAATTGTACAGCGCTGCTTTGCGCAACTCACAGCTAAAGCTTCTCTCGCGAATGAAGAAGCGCGCACAATCAACGCGGTTTAGAGGCTCCCGTCGCTGTTTGCATAACCTTCGGCATGTTTAGCTGCTTATCGCAAGTAGCTGGCGATTCGCGAGTGAGTCTCGCGGGCAGGGAGTACACGAAAGTGCGAGAGTGTTGGGAGAAAGGCAGCGAATCTGACAAAGACGCCTTGTCGATGCGCCTATGCGTATCTACGCGTGTGTAACGAATAGAGCAGCG
>QLSS01000158.1:109892-112392 GCA_024372645.1 Trichomalopsis sarcophagae | reverse complement strand
TCTCTCTCTCTCTCTCTCTCTCTCTCTCTCTCTCTCTCTCTCTCTCTCTCTCTCTCTCTCTCGGCTCATTTCTTTTTTACAGAGACTCGCCCGCTTCCACGCGGCATCTCATCCTTTTTCTCCGTATCTGCAGCAGCGCCGTATATACTTATAGACGCCGCCGCTGCGTCTCTCGAGGAAGAAATAATTCAAACGTCGAAAACCTGTAATTTTCGGTGCCCGCGCGCGCTCGTTCGTTCTCTCTCTCTCTCTCTCTCTCTCTCTCTCTCTCTCTCTCTCTCTCACTCGCTATCCTTTGGAAACGAAAAAAGTATCATCGACTGTTTATTACACGCGCGAAATGCCGAAACGTCCGCGTCAGCGCCGCCGCAACCGCAAAGGCACGCGACCTGCCGCACAGGCATATACACGTACTTATGTAAGCACTACACAGCGCCTTTCAGCTTTGGATCGCCGCCTCGATTCTCCGCGGATAAGCTTACGCACAGACGCTTTTTCCGACCGGATTTCGGAATCCTCCAATAAAAACAATCGGCACGCTATCGAATAAAAATGCGTGCATACGTATGGGCCGAAAATTGCACGAGGGCCACACTACTATAAACACTGGTGTTCATTTCTCAAATAACTGCAGCGTTCCCTCTGCACGTGTTCGCCCGTTTAGCTCGAGTCGCCCTCTCACGCGCTCGCTCCGTGGTGCAGCGTAATCTAATCTAATAGCTCTCGGCTTTAGAGACTCTCTCGGCAATCCTTTGAAATTCGCATCGCAGGAGCGTAGAGGGACGATTACGGCTGTGTGCTTATGCGCGACAATTTTGCTAATTGCAATAACTTGTGACTACGACGCCGACTCTAGCGCAGCCTGTGCGCTTAACGATTGTCAACTAATCGGCAGGTGTGCATGCAAGTGCGTGTGCTATTTTAGTCGCGCGCCCCTGCGATGGCTGCAGCAGTGCAGTGATTTTGTTCTCTCGAGCCGAGGATCTTCCGAACTTGTCCTCCCGAAATTCGCCGCAAGCGCGGCGAGAGAAAACGCGCGGCCGAGTGTGCGTCGTAATTTTGGAAAAGATGCAAAAATACGAACGCTCGGAATAAATCATCGGAATAGCAAGGCTGTACTTGAGTCAACGACGAGGGGCCATATACAAATGAAAATTCATGAGCCGTCCATATATCCAAGCGTTCACGGGATCTCACGCGCGCACTCGCCAATACAGCTGTAAAATGCTCGAGGCTCGGCTCGAGGCGCGCTGTACTGTCGTGTAAGTACCTAAGTAGCGGGAGAAGAGTGCACGGTGTGTCGAGCCGCGCTGACAGGGGCAGGCGTAGTAAGCGGCAAGTAAGCAAGTATACGACAGAGCCGAGGCGGGGGTGGGAAGGGCACTTGGGCATTGTCCGAAAAGCTCAGGTATACGGAAGAGGACAAAGCCGTCTACGACCCCGTATAGCCGACGGACGGCTCGGCTCGGGTTTTCCCCAAGGCCGATCGATTGCTTTATTGCAGCAATTCTCGGATTAATTTGCGAGCCCGGCCGCACTTCGCTTCCGCAAACACAGCCTAACGTATACGGCTCGTATTGCTGTGCGTATATAAGTGCTCCTCTCCGGCACTGCGACGCGCTGTTCCTTGAAAGCGCTTGTAAATCCCCGGCTTTGTAAATACAACGCTGCGCGCAGCTCGACGCATGCATAACGTCGAGCCACGTTATTAGGGCATGGCCTGCACCTCCGCACACCTCCGGCCCGATTCCGCGTAAGGCTGCGTCTACAATGGACCGTATTTGGTCAAACGAACGTATAGGGTAGCGAATTTGATAGTGCTGCCAACCTAATTCGGCTATTGCAAGCAGGCTGTACCTAACCTCAACATTTAAAATACTTTGGCATTACTGTCTAAAGCGCTACCGTATACGTTCCTTTGACCGAATACGGTTTATTGCAGACGCAGCCTTACACAGGCTCGGCCCGAAATCGCGTTTCGGGTGAAAAAGAAGCCGAAGTAATTAGAGGCGATCGAGATTCCCAACGCGTATGGCAAATAAATACAAGACGCGCGCCGCGGAGGAAAAAATCCACACTTATAATGTATAACGACCTTGTGCATTCCGACGAGTTTTTTCGGCTCTCTCAAGCGCACGAGCGCGACAATCGGCAGATTTCTGTGAGTCATCGATCATCCTTCCTCGCCTTATATATCTATACCTAGAGGCGATAAAGGCGCCGCCGCTCTCGCCATCGCCCGAAAGACATTTCGCGAGAATAAATTCGGAAGTCCCCTTTCGGCGTCTGCGTTCGACGAGTGTGAGAAAATTTTGAAACGCTCCGGAGCGCCGCGCGAGATACGAAAATAGCACGTGCAGCGAGAGAAAGAGAGAGAGAAAGAGAGAGAGAGAGAGAGAGAGAGAGAGAGAGAGAGATGTGGCTGCACTTCGCTCTATATCCCTCTCTCTCTTTCTCTCTCTCTCTCTCTCTCTCTCTCTCTCTCTCTCTCTCTCTCTCT
>QLSS01000158.1:87456-100827 GCA_024372645.1 Trichomalopsis sarcophagae | reverse complement strand
AGAGAGAGAGAGAGAGAGAGAGAGAGAGAGAGAGCGTACAAAGGCGTCCAGCGCGCGCTCATGACCCTTACGTGCGCATACACGTGCAGAGGACGTGGAGGTCCACCGCCGCGCGCGTGTAACTTACCTCGGTACGTGCTCGCCCAAGGATTAAAAAGCGGCTCCCCCGCGAGAGGGTGATAGCGAGTTTACGAACATTTTTCGCGGCGGCCAGTGTGATTTTTCGTCGCGTTCGCGAAGCCTCATATGCACCGCTTTTCTTCGATTGCGCAGCCACTTCAATTATGCGCGGGCTCGGGCCCCGGCTATACGCTTCTTCATCTCTCGCGAACGTTAATTATCCAGGCATCATATCTCTCCCTTCCTCGGCTCAGTGTAGCAGCCGAGAAGGCAAAGTGAGGGAGGAGGAACCTACGGGCGAGTCGTTCGCCGCTCGAGAATCGGCTTGATCCCGCACATCTAATTTACATGAAGCGAAGACGTAGACGCACGTGCAGCAGCAGCGGCGCTACGAGTCTATGCCGTGGCTTCGTATATGAGTCATTCTATGAAAAGTCGGACACTTGACGGTCGAAAAATCAAGCTCTTGCAATTTTGAGGTCACACTCACCAGACCAAGTTTTTTATATGCGTTCCAGACCGATACCTGTTTTTCCATTTCTGCATTTATTATCATTCAAAAACTAATAGGTCTAGAAAGCTCATATTTTGCATATAGATTTCTTTTGTGATTGTGGAAAGATATTTAAAGTTGAATCGACCTTAAATGAAATACTTTTGTGTTCGACTACAACACCGATGATAATTATTTAGTCATATAGCATGAGTTTGCATTCACATCAGTGTCGAAGTCGAAATCAGAAATTTTTCAGTTAAGGTCGATTCAACTTTAAATATCTTTCCACAATCACAAAAGAAATCTATATGCTAAATATGAATTCCTATAAAATTTTACCGATTTTTGCGAAACTGACCCTAACGAACATTTTTAAAGATTCACAATTAACAACTTTTAACGGAATTTAAAATTGTTTTTTCAAATACAATAGTTTTTTACAAGCATTTTTTTAAATTTTTCACTTTTTTTAGAAATTTCCGAAACTATTCCGAACTTTGAGGTTTGTCTGCCTTCGTCCAAGGTTTTCATGAACTTAACCAGCCCAATAACCCAATAAAAACGTAAAATACACACATTTTAAGTAATATAATGTCTGAACTGTTCTACTTTTTGCGGCAAATGATGAGTTGTGCTAGTTTTCATTGAAAAATTTGAACTGTGCTAGTCTTTGTACAGAGCAACGATATAATCACTGTATCGCTCTTGCTTTACGCGCACGCTTTGGGCAGCATGAAATCGACTATACTTTCGATCATCAGATATTATTTCGGTTTTGTAGAGATATCTCGAGACCAGCTTGACCGATCCATCTGAAAGTTACATGCTACATTGCATTACTCTTAAAAAAGATAAATAGCTGACGAGTGAAAATGCTGTTATTGCAGAGCCAATAACAATTAAGCAGAAATTTTACAGCTTTGAGAATGACAACATCAAAATAACTTGACTCTAAATTTCCACTCGATATGCCATTGTCATTGAGAAATTTTATACTCTTTTCTTAACTTTGTAGTAGGTGTATAGTTAATATGCAGATTTTTTGTAAAAGCCGATTATTTAGAGCTAGAAGTATAGGTACATAGTGGTATTTTTTAATGCTCTAATCAATATTTCGAAAGCCAGGCCCACTTCTCGATTTTACAAGTATACACTATACAGGGTCAGGGACTTAAATTTATATGTAGATGCTTCAATAGACATAGGGGAAATACAGTTTTTGATGCTTTAAAAGTCATACTCCGATGGTGTTGCCCGAGCGACAGGGAAAAAATTTGATTGAAAAATATTGTTTTTCGTATTTTTGGAGTTGTCATTATTGTGTACCAAGGGCTTACCGTGGTTTTTTTTAGCCCGAGTGTGAACTTAGCCACTTAGCCCTTGGTGCACACCATATTTTGTGTAACGCATGTACTGATTTCCGTGTTCACACACACACACACACACACACGTGTGTGTGTACATGATTATATCACAGACAGACACATGTGTACATGATTATATACAAACAGACACACACACACACATGTACGTATATTTCATGCGAGCTGTTGACCATTTTCTTTAATAAATTTTAGCGGGCGTTTTTCATTTTTTTGGCCCGCTTATATAAGACGCCCGCCGATCAGCAAAAAAAAAAATGAATAACGCCCGATAAAATTGTTTTCGCGCGCCGGTCTGAAAAAAGTTACTTTATGCCCGCTTCATAGGTACGAAAACTACGAAAATCGTGCTTGTGTTACAAAAAATGCTTTTTTTAAACTACTAGCAAGTTTAGACGCTTCGCGCGTTCTTTTTATCGTATGATGTATTTTCTCAAAATACACTTTTTGAGGTTAGGAGTTCATTCGTCTGCACAGATCGCCCGCGAAAACGAACAGCTAATCAGAATGACTCTTCACTGTCCTTCAAAATGACGCTATCAATTCTTTTAGATAGGATTGTAAGAGTTCGAAGGTCTTACATTGAAAAATCAAAAAATCAATGTGGCAATTCTAGCTAAAGCAGGTTCCATACTGGGAAAATATGCCTTAATCCATATTGGAAAAAAGTGCTTTAACGCGTTTAGGTTATACGGCGGAACGGAGAAAGATATAGGGCTAACTCTGGAATTTTTCGAAAGCTTAAACTTTAAACTAAACCTCTATGGAGGTAAAAGTCGTTGACCTTGCCTAACGTTGTTCTGGCAAGAAGCGGAAATTATCTTTTTGTAACACAAGCACGATTTTCGCATTTTTCTGATCTATTAAGCGGGACTACAGACTACCTGTAGTCCCGCTTAATAACTTTTTTCAGACCAGCGGGCAAAAAAAAATTTTAGCGGGCGTTTTTAATTTTTTAAAAAATTTTGTTTGCTAATGCAGCATATGCGGGCAAAAAAAATGAAAAACGCCCGCCAAAATATTTTAAAGAAAATTGTCAATAGTTCACATCAAATATATGTATGTATGTGTGTGTGCATGTATATAAACGCGAAAATCAGTACATACGTTACAAAAAATATGGTGTGCACCAAGCGCTAAAAGGGCTTTTTGGCCTCGGGTGGTTGGTGTACTCGGCCTAAAAAAGCCCATTTTACGCCCTTGGTACACAATATACTAATTTAGCCTGGAAATGCCTACAGGAGAGGTCTGCAAAGAGAAACTGCGATCGATTTCGATACATTTTGGAAATACTTGATAAAATCGACGGCAAACAAGAATAAACCGGTTCAAACGAAATTTCTTCACATAAAGTAAACAATTCTCATAGTTTCCATTATTATAGTATCGTAATTATTGTAAATATCATGAATACGTTCATGAATGTTGAAACTGATCCAAAAATTATTAGGAATCGTCCAACAAATTGGAAAACAAAAAAAAAAATAAATAATTCTCCAAAATAGATTGAAACGCGTTGATGTAAGTCATAAGAATTTCCGGAAACCCGCTAAGTTTTGCTTGAGCATTCCGACGTGTGCGGCGGCATAACAATATCGAACAACAACCCTGGTAGAAACGTTTAATTAACGTTTAAAAAATTAAAATAGTTAACGGTTAATGAGCTAAGTTGTAAGACACTTATAGCTAAGTTGTGGTTAACGATTTAACTAAATAAGCGTTTAACCGTTATAAATGCATAGATATGACGCATTGACTCATGATAAAACGAAACTTTTGCTTGAAATATGTCAAATGACTGTTAGAATCCAAAAATTGTAGAAAAATACGTTACAATTGTAAAAAAATCCAAATATTCGTAATAAGCCATACATACGTTTTAATGCCAAAAAAAGGGAAAAACAATTTTTAACTTAATAATACTGATGTGGTATTATAGATACACGGAAAAAAATGGTTAGTTGTGATAACCAAGTACTTGGTTGGGATAACCAAATTGCTTGGAGAAATACGCACCAACTATTTTGTTGGTATCAATGACCAAGTAGACTTAGTTAAGAAAAATTGGTAACCATAACTAACTATATTTTTTATCTTAATTAATATATTAGTTCTGATTACTAAAAAAATAGTCAATTTTGTTTCCAGAACAATGAAGAAAAAAATTTTCTCTGATGTTTTTACTTTTTTTTATTTATTATTTATTATTTATTTATTATTAATTATTATTATTTATTTATACATGCAGATTATTTTATAGACCCGTTTACAGTGTGCTATTATTTTTAACATTCAATTTACATGTTTACAATTTTATAATACAATTAATATATCTGAAAAAAATTTCTCCCTCACTGGGGATCGAACTCGGGTCCTTCAAGTCCAAAGGCGGAGACTCTGTCGTCGCGCTAGCGATGCAGTTGGTAAATAAGAAAATTTTTGAAAATATAAGCTGCAACTCGTATTTCAACTAATATTTTAGTAATTACAACAAAAATGTTGGTTGATCCACTATGAAAACAGTGATGTACCAGAAAAATTGTTGTCCTTATCAAGTAAATTGGTTAGTAACCTATAAAGTCGACTTTTTCATTGTAAAAAAGTCAGCTTGGTTAAATTAATCAAGCACTTAGTTCTCATAACCAATTTTTGATTAACCAATTATGACTTGGTTACCACAGCTAACCATTTTTTTCCGTGTAGGCATCACTAAAATATTAGCAATATTTTAATTAATTTTTTTACATTAAAATTTGATAAAACTGGCCAATTAAACTTAACTTTTTAACGAATTTCAACCGTTAATTTTCTACCAGGGAAGGCCAAAAGATGCAAGCTCAGCGATCTCCCGTCTTATACGGGACGCGTACGCAAAACGTTTCGCCTGCTGCGAATACTCGCGATCCCGCATTAGGCGCACGCATACGCTATAGCCCGTCTAAACTTGAGCAAGCCTTATTTCTTCGGCCATGGCTCCCTCCACAGCATGCGGCTAACATATCCTACGACGTTTCCACTGGTGCTTGGCTCGTCGGCCGCGTAATAGAGGCCAAACTCGCAGCGTTCAGACTTGCTTGGACTACCAACTACTGTATGCGCTGCTTTCGCCGGCTAGCTCAAGGACAAGGCATAGGTAACAATATAATCATAGCCTCCGCGTAGGCGATGGCCACTTGCAAAGTTCCTAGCTAAGTTCTGTAGCGGCTAAAAAGCCGGCCGGGCAACTTTGATACGCAAAAGAAGGACGGAGGCCGAAAAAATAGCTCGTCGGGAGCAGCTTTGAAACATTGAAAGAAAGCGCACGTGCGCGTAAGTCGCGAGTACTTGCGTAAGAGGGCGTAAGCTCGGGCGGACAGTGGCGCTCGGCGGAATCGAGCGGCTGCTTTATTTAAGGGCACAAAATTATTAAACATGCAAAGCAGAAGGCCTTAGGCCGCAGCGTACGAGCCGCGGTCAAGGGAGCGCGGCGTGCGAGACGCGGCATTCGAGGCGAGGGAGATTGCGCGCGTGTGTGCAGGCCGCACAGTAGGGGGCGAAAAGAATGAGCTGCCGAGCGGAAAGGGAGAGAGCGAGAGCTTTAAAAAAAGAGCGACCGGAGCGGAGCCTGTATGCGGAAAGAGTAATGGAGCTTGAGGCAAAGACGAGGAAGAGGGGGCTCGAAAATTTGGAAAAACACAGGGGTACGCAGGATAATTGACGCTGTCTTGAGAGCGACAGTACGGGGACGGGACTACGGGAGGATAAACCGAATGTTAATTTAAGCTCGGGAGGAAAATTCGCGAGAGCCGAGGAGCCGAGCAGTAGGGATGCCGGGGGTGAGCAAGGGGTGAGGAGAAGACAAGGAGAGGAGAGGAGGAGGGAGGAAAGAGCCGAGAGAAATTGCTCACGTTCAGCTGGCGCGCGCGCGTGAGAGAAAGCGCTCGGCACGGGAGGAAAGTGTGTGAGTGTGTGTGTGTGTGAGAGAGAGAGAGAGAGAGAGAGAGAGAGAGAGAGAGAGAGAGAAATAGAGAGCGAGAAGTAGGGAGCTTGGTCCAGTCTCTCCGTCTTCCAAAGCGGAATCGAGGGTGCAGGCCAGCACGGCGAGAGGAGCGAGATAGAGGCAGGCCGGCGCGCATCTTGTATGTGCGGCGAGATAGCCGAGCGAGAGAGAGGAAGAGGGAGGTGAGGCGAGGCGATTTGCGAGCGAGAGAACGAGATAAACGCCGTCGGGAGTGCGGGAGAGATGGACGTGCACGGCAGCGGCCAAGAGGGTCTAACACGGCCGAGGGAGACGGCCACCGCTCTATCTCCCGCACTCCTAACTAACATGTATTTTGCATAAAGCTTACATTACTTGAATTACAATGCTCCGGCTTACCCGCTCCTCCCCTTCTTATACCCTGCCGCTCTCGCTCCTGCACACGATCGCAAAGCGAACCCACCGCAATACGCGACAAGTGCAACAAGCGATCGTAGTCTCTCCACGAATATTATTCGGTCAGTGCAGCTACGCGAGTGCATGGTAAGCTAAAAAAATTGGACGACGGAAGCTCGCGCAAATTGCCGGCCACGGGGTTTCGATTTTCGCTTTAGCCGGCGGCGGCATGGACCCTCGCCGCACGTACCTACATGCGCGCAAAAAGAGAAGACGTGCGCGGCGAGGCTGCCAGGGAAATTCATTATCCCAGTCGTTCCGTCGCCTTATCGCACCTGATATAATTGATAGTTAAGCGGCTCGAGATCGCGCCGGATTTCTAGAGATGTGCGACGCATGCAGCTGATCCGCGAGATGCTGCAGGACACTGGAAGCTCGCTCTCGGGATTGGCACAGAAGCGTATAGTTGTGACCGCAGCGCCGATAACGGAGCTCTCCAGACTCCTGCAGCTAGCTACACCTATATGGCTATATCCGATTCGCCCTTTCTTTGTTTCACTTTCTGCCTTTGACATGCTTACAGCCGATCCGATGCCACAGCCGCCGGCCGCGTTACGGGCGAACGAAGCGAACGAGCTCTTCGTGTCCCTCCGTGCGCTATAGGCGCATCTTTGTCAGCATGGGAACGATCGACTGTGCAGGCTATTGCTTCCCCCACATTTTTAATGCAGCGAGAAGATTCAAGATTCTCGCGAGCTCCTAACCCGGAAACGGCTCGCGGAAGAGCGACCTATAAACGGTCCCGCAAGGCGGGACGTATTACCGGCATGCACGTAGGTATACAAGCGATGACTGCTCACAGCTCACGGGCGCGCGCACGATTATGACTTTCTTCTTGCTCTCGAGCCGAGTGCAGGCGAATTACGAATGACAGCTCGAATCGGCCAGCGTCATATCATAGACTAGGCAGATAACACGAGTGCGGCGTTGCACCGAGTCGCGTTGGGTTCGCGCTCGGAGGAAAGCGAGGAGAGGCTACTCTGCATGCACGCGCGCTGACACATCTTGGCAGCGGCCCCTTCCGCGCGCGCAGCTCCGAGAGCTCGAGATCAATACCCGGAGCGCGCACGCGGCCGCCTGGACCATCTCGGGCTGTCCGGTCCGAGCCGGTCGGCCCCGCCGCCTCCGAGCTACTTACACCACCGTGTTACTCAAATAGTCGGACCTCTTTATCTTGGAATCGGCAGAAGGCAGAGCGGGCCCCGAAAGCTGCCGCACTTCCACACTGCTCGCCCGTGGCTTTCTTTTTCGTTCTTAATTTCGCAGCCGACTGGAAGGAAGGAATGGAAATCAGGAGCGAGGAGCGCCAAATGGGCTGCAGAGAGCCGTCGTCGGCTAGTTTTTACGAGTGGAGGGAAAATTCCTTCGCGAAAATTAGTCAACCGGCTGAATGATGCAATTCCGAGGTCGCGTGAAAAAAGCTCGTGCGCTTGCTTCGCAGCTGCGAGTTTTCCACTTATCCCCGCTCGGCTTTCGACTTACTCTCATTCCGGCTAGATTGCTCGAGAGGGAATAGTTTTGCTCGAGATTAGCGCGCGGCGAGGGCTGATCGAGCGCGGAGCTCGGTTTATTTGCCTGGGCGTGATGTGCTCTTGATTTATGTGGATTTCGGGATTGAAGCAGCTCTCTCTCTCTCTCTCTCTCTCTCTCACTCTGTCTCTCTCTCTCTCTCTCTCTCTCTCACTCTGTCTCTCTCTCTCGCAAGCTCCGATTCGCTTTCGGACGCTCGTCGATTTTTATTCTGCCGCATTTGCGACGCCTAGAAATCTCCAAGCGACTCCTAGCTGCCCGATCCGATTTTCGAAACGTGTTCCGATAAACCTGCGAGGAGAAAAAAGGAATCACACACGGCTCCGGAGCGTGTGGCTCAAGTGGCCACTCGAACGCGAACTCTCCGGGGCGCACGGGCAAAGTTGGTCCGGCTGGCGTGAAGAATGGTTGTCGCGCGCGCGCGACCAGTGGTCACGATTCTGGTTGGCAGCGGGCCGCTACTTATTCGCTTTAATCCTGATTAATCGTCGCGCTAACTCGCCTGTCGCGCGCCGCTATTCATTCGCTGTCATTAAAAGATCGTCGAATATTCCCCGCGACGCAGACACGCGGCTCTCTCCCCTGCGCGGTCTGCGCCCCTGACTCGCGGTTGAGAGCAAGTTTCCTGCAGAGCGAAAGATTTCTCGACGTGATTTTTACATCTCCGTACGCACGTACTCGTGCAATTCGTCGCGTACATGGGCGATAAATTGCAATTCTCTTGTCTGCGGCATGCATGGATTCTCGCATGCAAATCGCCCCGATGCAACGAGCCGGAGACGAATCAGCTTTTGATTTTGTCAATTGGACGGACCTGGAACGTATAGGCACTATAATTGGTATAATATGGCATGTCCGTTGAAAGGAGGCGCGAGGCGCGAGGCGATGAGGGAAGAGAGGTGGATGCGGGTATTGTCTGATAGATTCAGAGACTCTCTGGTTCACGCGCATCCTCGAGATTCGCCGAGCGCGAGCCCCCGATAAGCGGCCTCAAGTCTCTATGGCAGCCGCCGGCCGCCAGACGCCTTGGATGTTTGCAACGACTGCTACGTTTCGAGCCGCTTCCGAAACTGTTGAGCTGTATCGCACCTGGTACGGTATTATAACGTTTGCAACGGATCGACTGTTTGTCCGCGTGCGACGAGCATGCGCGAAGGGAGGCACTGCGTAATTCACGTGACAGCCGGACGCGCGCGCTGCTCTCGGGGGCAACGATCAATCGCGCGAGCAAGCGTAACGATCTTGCGCCGTCCCCACGAGTTAAGCGTTTGTCCAGGGCCGCAAAAAATCGGCTACTGAAGGAGCGGAGCCCGCCGAGAGAGTAGCTACCTACTTGGGATGAATTTAAAAATTAAAAGAGTGCAGAGGGAGACCGAGACCAGTGGCGGGCCCTTATGTCCACCTGGACAGTGGCGAACCTTCGGCCGCGCAGGTAGATCACACGCGCGCGCATAAATCAGAGGCGCGTCCGCGACGCAGGTCGCGCACATCTGGGCGTTGGCCAATCCGACGCCACTTGGCTGACAGGTTAGCCGCCAGCGGCCCGTCGCCCGTGCGAAGGATAAAAAAGTTATAAAAATCCCATCCTCCGGCTCCCTCGTCGCGGCGGAGTAGTCTGGCGCCGAGGCAAAATTGCCGAGCTCGAGCATTGTCCAGATGAAGAGCGCGTGCTAGATTCGCGCGCACGAACACTGCAGGACGCGCAAAAGTACGTTGAGCCGCGGCACGCTGCGTTGATAGGCCGCTCTGCGCTGCAGTGCGCGTCCGAGAAAAAATCGACCTTTTCCTAACGGATATGTAAATTTAAATATCCGAGCGCTCCGTGACTGCTGAACAGCTATGATTTTGGGCGGCCGAGCGAGATTCGCAGGAGATTCGTCTTTGGAAATCCCCGCGCGCCTTTGTGAGCTGCAGTGGCCACCCCGGCGGGCGAGCGATCGTGCGACGTCTCTTCTTGCACTTGCATGTCCGTTCGCGGCTGGCTGATACACGGCTGTTGGGCTCGGAAAACTGACGAATGGCGAATTCTCGAAAGGGAAGCGCAACTCTCTTGGCCGATTTTTCAAATGCGCATTCCCGATCGACGTCGAGTTGATGCACTATTTTCCTTTAACCATAACGTGACCTATGTCACACGAAGAGCTACAACGTCGGGAGTGCTCTCGGGAAAATATACCTATAGATCGGGTCGCTCGATGAACGAACTATCGGTTTTGAAAGGAAACGCTTGAATACATGCGAGATTCAGCACGAGTTCGATTGTTTGATGTAAGCGATGTACTAGCTCGGCCTAATGCATTCATCGTCGCGATTGACACGCGCGCGCAGGTATAACGCACTCGCCGATAATCCGCTGCCGCCGTAAGTAGTGCCGAGCCCAGAGTAGCCGAGCCTTCCTGCGCTGGCCTCGTCGGCTCGCTCGTCGCCGCAATCAACGGTCCTTCCGCGCGCACGAGCTGTACGTGCGGATCGGATCGGTACGTTGGGCGATGGAGAGCGGTGGGAAGGAGGGCGACGAGGAGCGTGGAATTACAATGTTAAATAGGGATTCCACCTAGCCGGGAGCTCGGCCGGGAGGGAAGGAAGCCTTTGAAGGGCCGGCGCAAAAAGGAAGAAATTAAAATGTAAAAGGGATGATGTGCGCGCGGAAAACTGCGCGCGGAGAGGCGGAAGTGCCTGCAGCAGCCTCCTCCCGCAGCTGCTCAGCGGCCGTGCAGAGTGTAACGCGCGCCCGATGCGAACCTCGATGCGATCGAGGGCTCGGCTGGAAAATCAAAGTCGAGTGTACTGCGGGGACGCATGTATAGCCGCGGCAAGCTTACGGCTTTTGCGTGAATGTAATTCTGTTCACCGCGGCGCGGCCGCTTCTTATTTGTTATTTCCAATCTGGCTGTAGTTCCGTCCAACGGAGTCAGGCCTGTGGCAACAAAAAGTGGCGTTTGCGAGATATCTGCAGGCATATATTATATGAGAGAGAGAGAGAGAGAGAGAGAGAGAGAGAGAGAGCAACGCTTCGGCGCTTCGAAGAGAGAGGGAAAGAGAGCAGCTCTCCTCGAGCGAGTCGGAAGGGGGATGCTACAGGTGACATCGGGCCGCTGCAGTGTGAGAACATTCCCACAGCATCGCGCAACCCTTCGCATCCCGGCAAACTCTCTCCGGGGTGCGTACGAGCGGCGGAGGCGCACCCCTGGCGCGCAACGGGAAACGCGGGTTGAGCCCGCGAATCATCTCGCGGAAAACAGAGAGGAGAGAAAGTGGGACGGCTTTGTGTGCGTGTCTCCCGATCGCCCTGCGCGATGGCACGCGAAGAAATCCTTCGCTACTCGCATTTTTCCGACGCTCGCAGAGGCGATCACAGGTGCAGATGAGAAGCCGGGAGCGTAAAGTTGGAGTGTGGACCGGAAGCCCGAAGTTTAACCAAGCCGGCAGATCGACGCGCGGGATTGACTCGTCGGCTTTTACGAGCGTTGACTCGCGAGCATTATATGACCGGTCATCGGAGTAACGGGTTCGGGCGCGAGTGGTATACCGAGCATACGTACCTACATGCGGCTTTGCGGCTATTATACGGCCGTCGGCGCACGCCCCGCTCGCCGGGCAATGTGCGTGCATACTTATTAACGAGCTATTTGCGCTCTGCGTTGTTATTCCTGTGCCACCTCCGTTGAGAGGTGCGCGTCGCGACCGCGAGTTTCCGGAATCGATCCGCTTGTCAAGTGAAATCCTTTCGCTCTATAGGTCTAATGTATGCTGCAGTTGACCGCGTATGCCTGTGCAAATGAGCGAGTTGGCTAGCGGCGAGCAGGAGAGACGCGAAATGCGCGCAACGTGGATGTGGATGTAGTGTGCACCTCTGAGAAAATCACAGTACACCGCGCTGATGGAGTTCGCTACAAGTACCTGCGCGCGCCATGCTAGGCATCCGCTAGCCGGCTAATCTATTGTGCAGCCGCCGATGCATTGTAGGCGAAAAATCTGGACCGACCGAAGGAGCTGGCAGGCGCAGGCGTGCCATCGCGATGCGGACGGCGGACTTCGCCGCGGACTCTCATGGGTTCGGATGGACTGCAGCACGTGCACGGGCGGCACCTGACCCTCCGCTGCCCAATTGAAATTAATGAAAAACCCTGACCCGGCCGACCGTGCCCCCCGCCCCGCATCAGCAGTGGCGGACACTTCCGTGAATGAACCGGCTCCGTCGAGGTATGGCCCCGCGCTGTACACATATATTGCCCGCGTATGCTAATCGAAGACTGAGCTCTAAGTAGCCTCGTAGAGGTTTTTATCGGCCAAGCTCAGCATAAGCTCAGTACTTCGGGTTAAACTGGCCCGCGTGCGCTTCGAAGGCTCGTCGACGCGTGAGCTCGGGAGCGCGCGGAACTGTCAGTCCAAACAAGCGGTATGACGACAGATTTGCAAGCGGAAACAACGAGACGCGAGAAGTCGTTGATTTGTTGAAATAGATCCCGTGCTGATGCCTTGTATACCTGTATACGTATCACGACCCGAGCTATGACGGCATAACCCATATGAGAGAATGTCAGCAGCCTTCTTTTCTTCGTTGTACTACACTGAGAAAAATTTGACAGTAAAAATTACTATCTCAGACTAGAAAGCTAGTAATTTTTACTATCTTTTATAGTAAAATACACTATAAGAGATATTAATTTATACTATCTCAGATAGTAAAAATTGTTACGGCTTTCGGAAAACTTAAATTTTTAATTTTTACTACCTAAGATAAGCATTTATATAATTTTCGATTTACGTATAAATTCGCGTCATTCACCATTAATCATTATTAAATAAAGCTATCCTGAAAGTTTGAGCGCATTCTGTTTCGTATTCACCGAGTGGTTTGAAAAACTGCAATGCCACTACCGACGGTAAAGTAGGAGTGTACCATGCCCTTAACGTTTAAAAGAATTAGTTTCTGGAAATACTGACGAAAATAAACACTTTTTAAATAATATTAGATAATATAATAATAATGCACTTGCCTTGGCAAGTTTTGGAGCTAGATTTGACGCTCTTTTCGAAGAAGGCCCTCAAGTTATTCGAATAAGTGGCCAAATTTACCACAATATTTATATACGAAGCCAGAAGATATGGGCAACTATACATCATTGATAATGAAATCGCCTCGCAATCACGATTACAAACTTATGTGTCATGTTCTTTAATACTATTAAAGGAATTAGATAAATTTTTTAAAATATGTACGTTAAATCATACAAAATAATGCACCAAGTCGAAATGGAAGAAAAAAACCGTTTGATAAACAACAACGTTGTGAAGGTGATGAAGTTAAAGTACATTAGAAAAAACGGCTATTTCTAAAATTTTAGCCCTCTAGGTGCCCCCCTAGCTCCCGTGATAAATTATTGAATTTTCGAAAATCGTGAAAAAATGGCTATTTTCAAACATTT